>JAFEMH010008357.1:0-41495 GCA_022495995.1 Adenophora triphylla var. japonica | reverse complement strand
GACACCATCTCCATAACCCATGAAGACTCTCTTTTTCTAGCCTCTCTGCTCCAACTTCCCATCATCCACACGATAATAAGTTAGCATGACAACCAAAAGCCCTTAAATTAAAGTAATCAATGTGTTTAACTCGATCATACCCTCATCGGGAACTTTCGAGATCGGAGCATCAATGCGCGCAGCCGAAAATTAAAAATAAAGTGGAGTCGCCACGCCGTTTTTAATAGGAAACAAAGGAAAAAAACCTTTTTTTGAGAGAGAAAATGGGTTCTAAGCCAGTTACGTGTCGTAAGAACCGAGAGTTCACCCAACACGCCTCGTCCGTAGACGAGTCTTTCTTTTGCTCAACATTCAAATCATCCAAATCACACAGCTTATGCAGTCAGCACAATGTGTGTGACAAAAATACGTATTAAATGCATTTTAACGCTTGCTTTATCGCTTCAATACGGGGCAATGGTGGAAATACAACTTCAGAAGTCTATCGATTCTCGGGAGGCTACATCCTGAACATTTTTTCACATACGAGGACAAACAGCATTACACCGAAAATACGACTTCTCGCAGATAATGACAACTAAATGTCGCGTGACACATGTGCGGGGATCTATACATACAAATTGTGTCGCGTGACACTTTAAATATCATATGCGTAAACCTTACAACAATAAGCACTGGGTAAACCAACCGAGATTTATCCAATTCCACTCAAACGAGCGATATCAAGATCCACACTCGCTTTGAGCGGCTAAAGTGGACGGGTGAACAAACTTGTTACAACCTGACCCTGAATATGATTTTCTCGTAAGTATGGTTTACTTGTGCTCGTTTACGTGACACATCGATACCAATCTGCAGGGACCTTACACCAAATCGTAAACAACAGAAATTACCAATCAAGTCCCAACAACAACAAACAAACAATTCAAAAAACCAACGAATTCCCAATGGATTGACAATTTCAAGGGATGTGGATATAGGAAGATCCACACTCTCGCCAATAGCAATAAATCCAACAAACTCACATCATGAACATCAATGAAACTAAACAATGACAATTAAACAGAGAGATCGGCAATGGGACTTGATAATTGAGGACGGATGGAGTCCAATTATCAAGTCCGGGAAACAGATAATTGCAACTGAGCAAACAAGTAACAAATATGAGATAGATATCGAGGAAGAAATTCGTTACCCTCGTAGTCTCGCTCCTTCAACCACGCTAGTGGAGAAGGATCTTCACTCGCCTTCAAGGATCAACTCACGAACTCGTAACAAAGAAATTAGCTCCAAAGCCCGCTGCGTGTATGTTGAATCCCAGATTGGAATCGGAACATGCGGAGACGCAATTGAGGGATTGATCGCTCTGGGATTGTTGATGGAGTAGCCGGAAATCGAGTGTGCCACGCGGTTACGAGTTTGGGCTTAATCAGGAGGAAGCGGATGTGGTTGACGATTTGGTTTTCAACGGGGAGCGGTGTTGACGCGGTTTTCGAGATAGGGAGTAGAACACGGTGAGTGAGATTTAAGTTGGGTTTGTAACTGCAGGAAGACGGCCGGGAGATCGCCGCTGATCGGGTTTCGATTGAGGAATTGGTGAGGTTCGGCCACCTGATTTAGAGGTGAGGGAGCTCGACAGGGAGGAGGCCGAGATCGGTGGCTCAATTGAGATTTGGTGAAGAAGGTCGAGGTTAGACAAGAACGGCAAGTGGAGATGGCGCGGCGCGCGGAGATTGAAGGATGATTGAAGGTCGCCAGGTTAACGGTAGTTGAGGGAGACGGTGACGGAGGTTGAGGGATTTGGGTCAAGCGCTGAGGTTGGAATTGGGTTGTGGAATCGGTTGAAGGGAGAATTGGGCGAGGTTAAGGTTGGTGTTGAATTAGCCGGTGAGAGATGAATGAAGGTGGTCGCTGTTGGGGAAGAAGATGTATGTTGCGTATAGAGAGGGATCGCGGCTGCAGAGAGAGAGAGAGAAAGAGAAGGTCCGTTGCTTGGTGCGTGAATCCCGTGTTAGAAAATGAGAGAGGCCTCCTCAACAAATGAATCAATTTGGCATTTATACGTAAATTGGGAATAAGATTCAATTTGTCGCACGACCCAACGCTACCAATTTACGCCTCAAGCCGTCGCACGACGGGCCACGTCCATAACCGATTCCGGCGCCAAAACCAGATTCGGAACATTCCGGTTAATTCCCAAGAGGTCCAAACTGATTTATTCCTTTTAGGTCCTTTTATCCGGGAAAAATACTAAAATACACTTTCTTCGCGAGAAACATATAAAATGTTTTCGGAAGTCTCGGAACGGACCGGGAATTTACCAAAACGCCCCTTAATGCAATTTTATCATTTAAAATGCACCTAAAAAGGGTCGCGAATTGGATCGGGCGTACTTACGTATACTTGTACGTGGTCCGCTGATTTATCAGAAGGTAACATGCTTTGTACTAACCGCACGCCCCGTAACCGCTAGACATCCCTGGATTGGAGAGCATGCACCTGCCCACTACCCAGCAATGTAATCGATTAAATGCTCTCTGCTACACCATTTTCCTGTGGTGTACCCCTGATAGTGAGATGTCTAGAAATTCCCACTTGCTTACAGAACTCATTGAACTCGGCACTACAGAACTCCAACCCATTATCTGTCCGGAGTCGCTTGATCTTCTTCCACGTCTGATTTTTCACTAATGTCTTCCACTGTCTGAATTGGTGAGAGCCTCACTTTTGTGTTTCATAATAATTACCCAAGTCTTCCTCGAGTAGTCATCAATCATGGACAAGAAATACTCCCTCCGTCCCGGCCCAAATGTCCCAAAATGGGTTCGGCGCGGAAATTAAGGAAAGTGATGTAAGAAAGAGAAAAAGTTTAAATGTTGTGAGTATGGAAAATTAAATAGGAGAGAGAATGAGTGGGAGGAATAGTTAGGAGAGAGAATGTTGTGAGTGTAAAAGTAAAGTAGAAGAGAGAATGAGTGGGTGGAATAGTAAAAAAAAACTTTCCTTTTTTGGGTTGAGACATTTTAAATGGAACGCCCAAAATGAAAAGTTGGGACATTTGGGCCGGGACGGAGGGAGTACATGTTACCCCTCAATGATTCCTGACGTGAAGGTCCCCAACAATCCAAGTGAATGTAATCCAGACTGCCTTTCGTTCTATTAGCTCCCTTAGGAAACTTGCTTCGTTGCATCTTTCCAAGTACACAATGCTCGCAGAACTTAAGGTCCTTGACCTTATGGCCACACAGAAGACCATGATTAGCCAATATCTGCATCCCTCTAATGATCATGTGCCCAAGCCTAATATGCCACAACTTTGTCATATCCTCCTTGACCACTTCAGATGATGCAACCAATATTGACCCAGAAAGTGTCCTTTCTTGGAGGAAATACAAGGAGCCCCGCTTAAGGCCTTCCAGAATTACTTTAGAACCTTTGCAGACATAAACTGTTCCACCTTTGCCTTTGAAACTGTACCCTTTGTTGTCGAGCCGACTAAGAGATATCAGGTTCTTCGTCATCTGTGGAACATGCCTCACATCGTTCAAAGTGCAGAACTTACCATCATGAGTCCGCAGCTTGATCGAGCCAATATCAACCACCCTTGCAAGTAACATTGTTGACCATATGAATATTACCACCATCTACCTGCTCATAAGTTGTAAACCACTCTCTCCGTTGACTGATATAATAAGAATCCCCAAAATCAAGAATCCACGCATCCAACTGTTTTTGCATTCTTCTATTACTAGAGCATAGTCCCATTAAATTTGCCAGTATCAACCGCACCATAAAGATTAGCTTTATTGCGATTGGAGGCTCGCCTCGCTTCTCATAGACAACTGCGTCTTCCAACGTCCCTTCCTCTTGCAAGTAAATTATAAACATCATCAGGTTTCGGGCCCCTCTCGCGTAAAATTTCTTCTTCTTCCTCGTTTATCGCTAGAACTCCCGCCGCATTCCGTAACCAATCCCGCCCTCCGATTACCCGTACCACTATTACCGCTCGCCTTACTACGTAACTCAACTCTCTAGTCTTGAGCGAGGATTTCACCCTCCTCTGCAGTCACCGTCTCCTTACCACCGATACTAGAGTCAACGTAGTGCTTCATATGATAAAGGCAAAGAAACAGGAAGCATTAATGCAACATCCTCATCATCAACCTTAAAAGATCTATATTACGCAGCTTCAAGTAACAAAGATGTAAATCTATCTAGGTGATCCCTGCAACGGGCGTACCTTCCCCGCATTCGGAGAGAATATAGCCTGTTTCGAGATATAGCTTGTTGTCAATGATCGTGTCAAATACATATCTTCTAACACAAGTCACAAAGCACCTCCGTAATCCGCATCTAGAATATCCGCTATATCATCATCATCTAGATACCCCGATGATCTTAGAGCGGGCCCTCTCATATATCGCGATCAGATCCGCCTCTTCCTTCTCTCGCTATCTTCCTCGCTTTCTACGAACCTTCGTTGCTGCAGCTCGCGACAAAGACCGGCGGGAACGGCTTCTACTTTGCCCTTTGGATCCCGACGATCCCCTATTGCAACAGCCCATCAGAGCCCACAAGCCCTCGTCTCTCAACAAGGCTTTCATCTTGATTTGTGAAAGAGAAAACTATTCTTGCCATTAAACTTGTCGACCGAAGTGATTCAATTCCCCGATCCCATCTTCTTTTGCAAATGAACAACCCTAGACGCTCCTCAACCCGACCGGCTCGATACTAGTTTATTAGAAAAGAGTCTATGTAGAAGATAGAAAACAAGTAACAATCACACAACACAAGAGTATACGTGGTTCACCAACTTGGCTATGTACACGAGCAGAGGGAGAGAATATTAGTATCTTCTGGAAATCAACTGATTACAATCTCTAGTATAATGCACGAACTCTTGGCAAAGAATTCACAGCTGTGCAAATCCTAAATCCATAGAAACAGATGAGCAAAAGGAACTACAAACATGATTGAGGGTGGCTCTATTTATATGCCCTACTTCTAACCCTGCAGGGTTTTCAACCTTAAACCAATTTCTGCCGCTTATAGGCCTCTTGCAGACTAGGGGCTCGATCGCCCCATGGTAGGGCGCGATCACTCCCTTTTGGCAAAAACTTGGCGCGGTTGCGCGCCCTGATCCGCGCAGTCGCTCCCTTTGTACCGTAACTTAGCGCGGTCCCTCCCCCTTGGTTGTGTCAAGAATTCCGAATTTGGTTGTTTAATCCCCTAATTTACGTCCCCAAATTAGATGACACCAAACCCAACATGATTAACCTTATTGTGTGTTCTATTATAAAAGAGTTTTTCAAGTTGATCCTCTGAGGGTAGTCCAGGGCCTACTTTTCTCATTCTTTAATCTAACTTTTTTTGGAGAAAACCATGCACTATTACTAGCACTAATCAGCTTAAGATCGCTGACTGATGAAGACTTTTTTATGCCAACAACTAAACTTGTTTTTCTGCATTTCTTTTTTTACCTAAATATAGTGTTCTTCAATTTGTTCATAGTGCTTTAAGAGATGAACCATCAGAATAGGTTGCGTCATATTTAAAGTATAAATGGGGTCAAGTTGAAAACATGTTTTTCATATAAAATGTTTTTTCATATAAAACGGTTGATATTATAAATGGGGGTGGGACAGAGTGTAGTAATAGAATTTTTATTGACTTCAGGAGATCTTGCCAAACAGGTATTTATAATGATTTTCATGTGATTCATGGTCCATGCACTTTCCCAAATTAAAAGCCACACCTATAGTGATTATGTATTATTAATATTGTGGTTTTCCAGTATACATCCAGAAAGTAGTATTTGTACAGACTGGTGATGACAGCAAACACGGGCTGCAACGAGTATGAAAGTGATTCTTAGAAAAACCTTTCAAAGCCTCCTATGTTATTATTGTTGGAATAGTCTCATGATTTCGTGTGTTTTGAGATGGTGAAATGTCGTTATTGTATGTATATCAAGATGGTTGAATGATATGATTGTGTATATTTTGAGATGGTGCATCTTAATCAGAGCTGCTTTTATACTCCGTGTGTAACATTTTGAGATGTATTAATGTAAATTTCCACCGGAGTTCTAATTGTGACGATTGTTTTTGGGGGACCCTTCTATATAATTGAATTGGAGAAAATAGGAATTGAGGTTTGTCAAAAGGGATAGTTTTTTAATGCTTTTTAGCTGGTGTGCTGGATGAACAACCTTGGCAAATAATTTAAACTGCGATATGTTAATGCCTTTTATTAACTTGAAGTTCATAGATATTTCAGTCGCACCTAGTCTCTTTCTTGGTGAAATATGAGTATCATCAAGCGCAACCACAGAACAACTACTAATGATGAACAAATTTATTTACGGAGCAGAAAGTAGTGAAAAGTTCCGTGTATTATATTGAATAAATTCCTCTAAATATGTAGTACATCTTAAGACGCTTTGATCAAAATAATACATCCCCATTGTTGGCATTCTATGGAACGTTGATGTCTCCATATCTTTCCTATCACTCTGCTCTATATCTTTTTATTACAACCTCTTAACTAACTGTACTCAATCTATTTGACAAAATCCGGATCCATAACAGACGTGCGTGTGGCAATCACAATGATGGAAGTAACCAAAGATTGAAAAGAGAGGAAGCCATAGATAAAAACCATGCCAAGAAAGCCATTGCAGCAGAAATAAGGTATCGGTTGCAGAATTTTGGAGGGCAGAAAGAGCCATCTGCACTCATCAAGATATCCGCCACACTAGCAGTTGAGCATGCTGCTGCTAGTGTAAGAATTGCTAACACCTGCCATTCCATCAAAACAAATTTTTCGGACCGACTATTAGAATTATTTATTTTATTTATTCATTTATTTATTTTTGATGTTTTTGAAGGTAGGAAGGTGAATGGACATACCCAATCCCCTATGATGATGATAAGGAGTACTCCCTTGTGACGAATAGGGCATTGAACGAGAACAGAGTATCCATCAAGCAGTGTCAATGTGAAACTCCATGGAATTACCAAGCCCATGATTGTCACCAAGAAGCTGTCAGGAGAAAATATAGGCTATCAGGTTTACAACATGAAAGAGGAGATAAGAATATAAGAAGAGAGACGGGAAATATTACCAGAAGGAGGTGTAGCTGAAGAACTGAACACCGAGAGTCATGAAGAGAAGAGAAGCAGAGGAGAAAATGGTTTGTCCGAGCCTCAGAGCAAAGCTAGCACTCGTCCCTACCGAACCTGGTACCTCCTCCATAGCCATCTCTTGATCACAGCTTGTTATCCTTCCACTATCAGATCATCATCTTTATAACCAAATCCAAAATTATCCAACTGATTTCCCCTCCAACTGTCACACCTCATTACCGAAGCTGGGATTATTTGCATATGTATGAACTTGCAAACATAAATACTCCATAAATTATGTGAATTCAGGTGGTCGAGAATGAAATATTGCAGCAAAGGTGGAATATTTGGAAATTATTATTGGACGGTTTGAGTTCGAAAGAAAAGGAGAGGTGGTGGTAGGAGGCGCAGTCCAATATCTAAGGGCATACTTTTTGGAATCAAAATTGTCGGCCAATCTGTAAGCCCCTTTTGTGGGGACATTTCAACTTTTATTATTTTAATTTATTTACCTTATTTTTCACAAGCAATAAGTAAGCATCATCATCAACTCAAAGACCTTATTATTATTATTATTATTATTATTTCAATATATTTTAAATGTTCATTTCATAATCTATCAACTTTTAAAGCCAAGCCAAGCCACGCCACACGTTGAATAGCATAGCATAGCAGTAGTTGGCAACGTGCCAATTTCATAATTTATTTTAAAATTAAAGCAATTTCCTACACATAATGAAATTTCAAACCCCCACCCTACCTGCAACCCCTTCATTTAATAACAAACATCAAGAAATCGGATGCTATGTTTCAATCGGTTACCAATATGAAATGATGAATTAAAAATATATTCTAGAATTTATCATTTATGTCCAACAATATTTCATATCCAAAAGATAATTGGTAGAAGAAAGAAACTAGGTACGTAGGTCCAGCCTTCATTGCATCAACATTTATTCCCTCGCAACAACACCAAACGAAAACTGCAAGCAAAAAAGCAATAACAATATCAGTTGGCAAGCTCTGCAATTCTACTGAAACAGCTATTTTTATTACATCACTAATAGTTAAGTTCACATGACCTTAACTTATTTCTTGACCTCGTATGGTCTACAAAGTAACTTCAGCTACAGGGTTGTGTGCAAGCCAACATGTTATTATCACCAAAGGAAAGGTGTTATTTACTTATCTGCAGGTTCTGTGCTTGCTAGCACTCCCTCCGTCCCCAAAATTTCGTCCCCCTTAACTTTCATGGTCAACTCAATCGAATTTTGATCTTAATTTTGTGAAAACCTAATTATCCCTATGCAATTCTAAAAATTGTGATTGATAGTATTCCTAAAGGTGATCAATAACAATTTTTAGAATTGTATACGTATAGTTAGATTTCCATAAAAGTACGGTCAGTGTTTGATTGAGTGACCATGAAAGTTGGGACTAACTTTCGGGATAGAGGGAGTATTAGTTAGGTATATTTTGTTATACTTTCTAATTAGTTGTGTAAGCCAAGAACTAGCAGTCTTAAAGAGTAACTATAACCTATAAATAAACTGGGGTCGGCTAACATGAATCTTTATATGTCATCATGAAAGAAAAGATGTGAGGGGGGGGGGAATCAGGCTTTTGAACAACTGAATATCTGTTCTTCCCTGACAATAATGTGTAGAATTCAAAATTTCAGGCTTTTGAACCACACAATCAATAGTTGCAAAACACAGACCACATACTCCATTGAACATATGGCTTATCCAGCAGCTAGGCTCAGCAAGATGAAACCTTTTTACCACCTTTGAATCGAGCAATGGCTTATGGTAAACATTTAACATTCATCATCTCTATCTCAATTATTAATCTCTTGAGAGATGGAAACCATAGACTCTCGCACAAGAAAGGTTTGACAAGAGGAAGAACAAACGAGTTACATAGGGCCCCCATTCTAAATGCTATTCCTTCTTTTTTGACTTTCTAACAGAATATCAAATATTTTTCTAGGGGGCACTGTACACAATTTAATGTACAATTGTGAAAGCAATTAGTGCAATTGCTTACATACAGTATTATTCTGACAAAAGCCATATGACTTTTAGTGACCATGCCACTCATTAATATATGAGGTTCTTTCTTCCAGTTCATCTAAGCATAAAGGATATAGAAGGATCCAATTGATCGAATGAAGCCAATCAAATCTTCAAACCCCTACTAGACAGTTGTAAATCTCTAAATTTTCTCAACTACGCTAAATGTCACAATGGCATGAGAGAAGGAAACTTAAAGAAAGTGAAGGTCAGGACAACAAGATAATTCTTTTTGACAATAAATCTCTTATTTTCTGCTCCCAACTTTTCTTCCCCTCAATCACCTACCAGGCTGAGGAACATCTAAAATAGAGGTAGTAGTGCAAAGCTCAAGCAGTTTTTACCAAAAACAATGTACAATTTGATAAGAAATTGAATGATTATAATTATGTATTGCTTTAACATAAGCCATTTTAACTTTGCAATAGTGCCATCCTTTTACTTTTCTTCCCCTCTTTCAAATAATGAACTTCTATACTTAATTTTATGTGACTGGTACATGTTTAAAGACTTGATGAACATATGACATCCCAATCAGCAAGTATACATGAATAGTGAAGACCGTATAAATACAATAAATATTCTCCAGGTAATCACACTTTCCAGTGACGGTGTATTTCGTGAAGGCGAAATTATTCGAAGATTGCATGCGCTCGATCATCACAAAAGGTAAGAGCTATAAGGCAGTTGGGAAGCTCTGCAAACCTTCTAACCAGTCAAGGTAGAACTAAAAAACCTACATGATGTTAACAGTTGATGTTATTCACCCCGTGATGATAAAGGAGGGAACAATGCTAGGGACAAATAAGTTGGATAAGGAAACCAATTACGCATATTGATAATAACCATTGGTGATCGGGGGTGTCACTAGTTTGTGAAGTTGACTTGAATGTTCTCCTATGCTTCTACACTTATCATCGGGTGCAAAACATTGAATAACCAAATTGCATGCCTCTAGCATTACTCCAACTGATCAAATTTGAAAGAAACTTTTAACGGCACTCAGTTTTTCCTAGCCTGCCTGAATACTTCAGATTGCAACACAATTCACCAGTGCTGTAGAATATAATTTTTGGGGTCTGAATCATCAATATCCAATCAATTAATCAGTTCCCTCGCAAAAGACACTAAATTATCCATTTAGGAACAAGCTGCAAGTCCTTTTTTTCGTTATGAAACCAAAGGAAAAAAGATACCTCCCCATATATGTAGAATCATTCACATATGACAAACTAAATCGCATCAATATACCAGCCAACAATTAAAATCAAAAAATTCCGTCCAGAACATTAGAAATCAATACAATTCAACTAATTACAAGAATTAGGGCTTACGAAGAAGATTGAATACCTGGGCTGGGAAAAGGGAGATAAAATTAAAAATCGAGCTTGAGTTCTTCTTTGCTAAAGTAGTGAAGAATGTAAGGGGTGGCCCGAATCACGGCGACCCATGCCCCGAACATTGCAACGTGCGTCTTTAGCTGCTTCAGAGCAACCTTTTTGTCTGGCTTTCTCATGAACATTCCCGGAAACATCTTGGCAATTCTTCTCTTTCAACCAACAATGGATGGCGGCACAGTGTGTTTGTGTGTGAAAGAGAAACCTGAAAAACCCTAACCCCGGATAAAGGTCGGTGGGCGCTTTGTATACGCAAGTTTATTGGGCCTGAACTGCCAACTTAGGCAAATTGTAATTCGGTTATCTATAACATCCTACCTCCCTCCCTCCCCTAAAAGCTTACTCACTTGCGATTTCGCGTGAAATAAATAAGAAATAATGTTATTAAAATAGAAGTTGTGAGTGGATAGAAGAGAAAAAGTGGGATAAAGAATAGTAAGTAGATAATTGTTGTGAGTATGACAAGTGGGCCCCATTAATAAAGAAGTACTATTATAAAGTTTTCTTTTTAGAAAGTGGGACTTATAAGTGGGACGTCCTAAATGACAAAGTGGGTAAAATTTTATGGGACGGAGGGAGTATCAATTTTGCAATTTGGCTTTGAATATTGAAAAAGTTACAAGTGGATTACTAACATTTACATTTTTGTTGCAAATTGATATAAAAACTAACACATTGTTAATTTTTTGACGGATTAAAGTCATGTACGATATAAATAACTTTTTAAAATGCTAATCATTTAACATGGGAAAATGAATAAATTACTCTTTAATATCAAAATGATGTAAATTTAAAACACTTGATTAATGAAAAAAAAAACGATTTAAAAATATAAATTAATTAAAAAAATACGTAAAATAGTAAGTGATGATGAATATGATGTTAATATTGATAGTGGTTGCAACAATGACACAAACTTAAATAACCAAATTACTCCGTACAATTTACCCGCCGACTTAACCCAATCTCAACGCTACTGCCCAATAACCCAAAAGGCAAAAGCAGTATGAGTGCCCTGAAGACTCTATCTAAATGGCTCCTTTCTCATTTGTCAATTTATTTATTTTTTCAACAAAGAATTGTGTGAGATTGAAAGAGAAGGTTCGAAAACATTTTTATTCTCTTCTAATTTGACGAATTTTTCTATCATACTATTTTCTTCGATAGCATTCAAAAAAAAATCTAATTGGCTAGTATTCCATCAATTAGTGACCTAAGATTCCAAACTTTTCGTAAATAAAAGAGATATACTAAACCGCTAACTGAGTTGCCGACTTAGTGTTGGAAATCAAATTATTGCACCACAGATTAAATAAACAATTTAATCAACAGTAGGGGATTTATTGATCAAGTCAAGAACGTACCAATTAAGTCAATAGCAAAACCGAAAGCAATGGAACAGGATCAGGAAAACAGAACAGAAACAAGTAAACAATTGATTAGAAAACTTATCGTTATTTGATCGAGTCGCCTTAGGAAGACTGTCCTAAGAGAAAATATTGCCCCCAATTGGTGCAACTCAGGTACAGGCAAATTTCTCCGAGGATAAAACGATCACGGATTACGTACCACAAAGCAGCACACAGGTATGTAATCACCGGCGGTCCTATCTCAATCGCCTTGAATCTCACGAACGAATCTCTATGAACGGGAGTAATCGAAACAATGAAAGAAAGCAAGAGAATTGTTTTTCTCTTCAATCTCTCATATGTAAAACGGCTGGAGGAAGAGGAATATAAATACATGTGGTCAAATTAGGTTTTAGGTTTAATTAAACCTAAAAACCAGCTCCAATTCGGCCCAGGAATTTCACTTACCCGACGTCAGCGCGGCCGCCATCGAGGCTTGCGCGACCGCGCTAGAGTCCAAGCGTTTTGGATGGAGTCACAAGAGACCAGCGCGGCCGCCCTTGGGGCTTGGCGCGGCCGCCCTCCTCGACAGTGCCTCCGACGTGAATTTCCCCTTCGCCAAATTCAGTTCAAGCCAAATATCATTCAAGGTCATATGACTATGAACTTATATACCACATATATCAAAATTCCAACAATCTCCCACAAGTTCATAGAAATATGACGTGTACAGATTGTCCATTGCCATGCTTTCAATAATGGTACCTTCCGGCTTGAACCACTACCTATGTTATCCAACGCAAACCTCCACAGGACCAGATGAACGGGCGTCTTGAATCTGATGCCTTTGGATGTAGAGGCCTTTGCTGGTAACAAACACGACAAAAGCTATGATAGGCCCTCTATCGAACACTTGACGCTTATAAGCCATACGTCCCGATCCTCTATCATGAGTGCTTTCAAGGAATAACCCAAATTCCTCTAGTTGCGGCCAACAACAACACTCACTTAGCCGGGCATCTCGTAAGATGTCGCTAGCATCTTGTCTAAAAGACTTGATCCCATTCAAAGTTCCAAAATTTTACTATATTAGCAAAGAACGAGCACCTCTAGGCTATTCAGGATAGACTCGCACACATGTAACATGTCAATCTATTATAGGTGCTCCGACTCACCCCAGGCTCGTTATTACCACATTGAATCTCCTTTGTGGGATCTCCACTCAGGTAGATTGGGTTGTCACTGCGTTTGAATCGAGACGGGGTTCGGTCCCCATCCCCAACCTAGATTTTTGAACTAGAGCAAATTCTAGCCCTTCGTTAAAGGATCACCGTGTTATCCTCGTACTAACATAATCAACAGTTATCACCTTCCGAGACACTAGATCCCTTATAGATTTTAATCTAATTTGGATGTGCCTCCTAGTTTTACAAATTGAACTTGACACTTTTCAGTTTCTCAATTGTGGCGGTGTTGTCACAATGTACGGAGATAACATGCATGGGCTTACCGACTACGGGCAATTCGTACATAAGTCCTCGAAGCCATTCAGCCTTCCAATCCAAAGAGTGTCAAGGGCAACTAATTCGGCCTCAAATGTAGACCTAGATAACAGAGTTTGTTTGGTCGACCTCCAGCGACCGCAGCCTCCGCCTAAGGTGAAAACATACTGCATGCCCATAACTCCCTGAGTTATAGGCAATCCAGCTTGCATCACTATATCCTTCAAGAAATGTAAGGATATCTCCCGTAATGCAGCCCAAGGGAAATCGCTCCCTTCAAGTACTTCGAGAACTCTATCAAGAGCTTACCAATGTGCTTTACTTGGACATTGAAAATATCTAGCCAACCTAGTAATCGAGTAGGATATATCCGGTCTAGTACAATTGGCAAGATACATCAAACTTCCAATAATCTGAGAATATCTCAACTGAGCCATCGGTACTCCACTTTCATTCTTAGTAAGAGCAGATGAAGGGTCATATGGAGTCTTAGCTACTTTGCAATTCTTATAACCAAATTTCTCAATTACACTTTCGGTATAATGAGATTGCGATATGGTTATGGCACTAGTTGAACGAGTCAACTTAAGGCCAAGAATCACACTAGCTACTCCCATATCCTTCATCTCAAACTTACTTTTCAAGAATTTCTTAGTAGTATCAATTATCCTCATATCCGTTCCAAACAACATAATATCATCGACATACAGACATAATACAATACTACTATCACCAATATTCTTGCTATAAACACACTTATCAAACTCATTAGTAACAAAGCCAAACGATGAGACAATTTTATCAAATTTATCATGCCATTGATTAGGGGCTTGTTTGAGTCCATACAAGGACTTAACAAGTTTACAAACCTTTCTCTCATTGCCAGAGGCCTCAAAACCTTCAGGTTGATCCATATAAATTTCTTCCTCTAGATCGCCATGCAAGAAAGCGGTCTTAACATCCATCTGATGGATAGGAAGATCATATACAGAGGCCATTGCGATAAGCATTCGGATTGTAGTTATTCTAGCAACTGGCGAATAGGTATCGAAATAGTCTATTCCTTCCATTTGCTTGAATCCCTTAGCCACTAACCTAGCCTTAAACTTGTCAACGGTTCCATCCGGTTTCAGTTTCCTTTTGAAGACCCACTTACATCCTATCGTGCTACAACCATGAGGGAGATCGACCAATTCCCATGTCCCATTAGAGACAATAGAATCCATCTCACTCTTAACAAAGATTCTTTCACCGCTTGGCATCGAAGTAGCCATAGCTTTGAAGGTTAAAGGATCACCCTCGAAATTGTAAGTGATGAAATCACTTCCAAAATCCTTGGTGGTCCTTGCCCTTTTACTCCTTCTTGGTTCAATCTCATCGTCAGAATGAGTTGCACTAGAATCAACCCCCACATTCGTCAGCTCCTCTACTTGAGCAGGAATGGAATTAGTGATTGGGTTAGATTCCTTAGGAAGTCCGTCCTTCATAGGAAACACATCCTCAAAAAATGTTGCATCACGTAACTCAACTATAGAGTTCACATCTATGCCAGAAATTTCAGATTTTATAATAAGAAATCTCAATGCATAACTTGTTTCAGAATAACCTATAAAGATAGCATCAACAGTTTTAGGTCCAAGCTTTTTCCTTTTATGTGCGGGTACAAGTACCTTTGCAAGGCACCCCCACACTTTTAAGTGTTTCAAGCTAGCCTGTCGACCTCTCCAAAGTTCAAACGGACTTTCCTTTCTATGTTTAGGAGGGACTCTATTCAGAATATGACAAGCCGTATTCAAAGCCTCTCCCCACATATATTTGGGCAATCCAGAACTTATGAGTAATCTGTTAATCATATCAGTAAGGGTTCTATTCTTACGTTCAGCAACACCATTTGATTGAGGGGTGTAGGGAGGAGTCTCTTCATGTACTATTCCGTTTTCTTGGCAATAATACATGAAGGGATTAGACTCATATTCACCTCCTCTATCAGACCTTAACCGTTTAAGTTTCTTGCCGGTTTGTGTTTCTACTTCATTCTTAAATATAATGAATTTATCTAATGCTTCATCCTTAGAACTAAGCAAATAGACATAACAGTATTTACTAGCATCATCAATAAAGGTGAGAAAGTATTTCTTTTTGTCTTTGGTCAACACGCCATTAAATTCACAAATATCAGTATGAACTAAATCTAGAATTTCAGAATTTCTCACAACCGACTTAAACGGACCTTTTGTAGATTTAGCTTCAACACATACATGACACTTAGAATTCTTATCAATAGCATGTTTAGGAATAATATCTAAATTCATCATTCTTTTCACAGAATCATAGTTAATATGTCCTAAACGACCATGCCAAACATTTGAAGATTCAATGGAATAAGAAACAGGATAATCAATAGAACTAAAATTATTGTGCGAACAAACATCAGTTTCAACTCTAATTTTAAATAAACCATTCGAGGAATAACCTTTCCCCACAAAACTACCGTAATCCAAAATTATGACCTTATTACACTTAAATGAAATCTCAAATCCTTCCCTAACTAGACTAGAACCACTAATAATGTTGCGACGAATATCAGAACGTGATACACTTGATGCAAGGTAAGAATGCGCCCATTAGGAAACCTCAGGTCCACGCATCCAGCCCCAAGCACCTTTGCAAAGACTAGAGTTCCCCATCATCACCGATCTACCACGCTCAGCCGGTAAGACACAAATAGCAATTTATCAAAGACAAACGTGCACATTTTCCCCAAAGGTCAACTAGCTACTCGTTGGGTTCATAGACAAGAAAGATTTCAGGATAAGAAGTTACATACTTTGTAACATTGCAGTCGATCGTCAACTCTGTGTGCGTCGAGTCGATCATCATAATCCTTCGGACCCAACACCATGTTGACGAAAGCAGGATGGTCATCGCCAGAGGCTTGTGGTCCTTTTCCTTTCTTGGACGGCAATTCCCTAGAAAAGTGTCCACCTTCTCCATAATTCCAGCTAGCTCTATTTTGCTCTTGGCTTCCTAAAGTTATTTTTCTTAACTTTAAGTTTATCATGGTTTTCTTTATCCTTAGAGTGAGTTTTCACACCTTTTCCTTTAAACTTGCTTTTACCTAAGTTATCATATTGGCGCAGATCCTCCACAGTACGCTCGGTTGGTTACCGCATGCACCTCCCGAATCGCAATTGCATTCATCAACTCATTGAGTGTCAAGCTTCCAAAGACGATGCTCGAGGGTCATACCGAATTCCCCCAAGATCGAGGAAACTTCTCAATGATAGCCATGACAACGAACTTGTCAGAAGTCCCATGTCGCATCCTTGAGTGATTGCAAAATGATTTGGAGTTCGTGCACTTGATCGGTAACCGACTTTCCTCACTCATGTGATAATTCAGAACTTTCCCACTTGGTACTTTTCCACACCGGAGTCATCGGTGCTGTACTTCTGGAGAGCGAGTCCCACAAAGGACGCAAAGAGAGAGGAGAGGAGAGCAATAAACATCAAAGAGTGCATTCGACAAAGCCGATGTAATGCATCCTCGAACAACATCGTCCCGCTTCCTTCCACAGCTTTAACAAAGAAACCTACATTAACCGGATCATCACCATTCGTAGCGGGACATTTGGATGTTAGCATACTGCAATGCCCTTAATTGATGCCCGGATCTTCATGCTGCACCAACGCTTGAAGTTCTTGCCACCGAACTTCTCCGAAAGATCGGAGGTGTCAACTAGGGACTTAAAGGGAGAGCTAGAGGAACCACCAGACATGATCAAATAAAACTATTTTCTCTTAGACTGTTGAAAATCAAATTATTGCACCACAAATTAAATAAACAATTTAATCAACAGTAGGGGATTTATTGATCAAGTCAAGAACGTACCAATTAAGCCAATAGCAAAATCGAAAGCAATGGAACAGGATCAGGAAAACAGAATATAAACAAGTAAACAATTGATTAGAAAACTTATCGTTATTTGATCGAGTCGCCTTAGGAAGACTGTCCTAAGAGAAAATATTGCCCCCAATTGGTGCAACTCAGGTACAGGCAAATTTCTCCGAGGATAAAATGATCACGGATTACGTACCACAAAGCAGCACACATGTATGTAATCACCGGCGGTCCTATCTCAATCGCCTTGAATCTCACGAACGAATCTCTATGAACGGGAGTAATCGAATCAATGAAAGAAAGCAAGAGAATTGTTTTTCTCTTCAATCTCTCATATGTAAAACGGCTGGAGGAAGAGGAATATAAATACATGTGGTCAAATTAGGTTTTAGGTTTAATTAAACCTAAAAACCAGCTCCAATTCGGCCCAGGAATTTCACTTACCCGACGTCAGCGCGGCCGCCCTCGAGGCTTGCGCGACCGCGCTAGAGTCCAGACGTTTTGGATGGAGTCACAAGAGACCAGCGCGGCCGCCCTCCTCGACAGTGCCTCCGACGTGAATTTCCCCTTCGCCAAATTCAGTTCAAGCCAAATATCATTCAAGGTCATATGACTATGAACTTATATACCACATATATCAAAATTCCAACACTTAGAACATATTGAAATTGACAACTACGTTTGGCAAGGAGCCTAATGCGAGAGTGAGTTGAGAAAATTTACCTAAATTGAATCTGTCTCACACGACGCATGTTAGACGGTTCAGCCCATTCACTTTGTCAGCATTCGCCCATTCATTCTTTGTCTCATATATTTAAAAAAAAATCTAACAACTTTAAAATGAAATATTTTGAGATTTTGAATTCGAAAAAAAAAAATCTGAAAACGCGGTGTTATATTTGTCTTGACGAGACGAATCAATTTTTGATAATATGGTTATTAATTATTTTATAAAAACAAAAAAGATGAGTTGTTTGTCGTCAGATATATGTAACACTTACTATGAAGAAAAGTAACAGTTAAAATTCAGAAATGTAATTGTTTTATTATAAGATGTAACTGTAGTTTTGAAAAAAAAATTAAATAGTTTTGAAATTTAACAGACTATATATACGAGTATAATTTTCTTCTACAAATAAATGTAAGAGTAAATGTTACATTTTTTATTTTTTAAAAAAATAAGAATTTTCACAAATGAATATAACAATTTTTATTATAAAATGAAACAGTATTTTTGTACTAAAACTTATGTTTTCCTTTAATCCCTTTTCTGCAAATTATGGTTACATTTCAGATTAAAAATTGTTATATTTAAAAAAAAAGTAAAATTTTTTCACAAATAAATTTAACGGTTTTTATTATAAAATATGACAGTAATTTTGTAGTAGATCTTATATTATCCTTGGTCTATTTTCTGCAAAACTATGATTACATTTCAGAAAAAAAAAAAAAAGTTATATTCATTTATACTAAGTGTTACATTTGTTGAAGAGGAAAAAATTGAAGGCAAAAACTGGCGGGGAAAAAAAATGGGCGGGTCCACAAACAGACAGACGGGTTGGCAGGTGGGCGACTCGTCATACAGCGTGACGGTCTCACAATAGATCACCTTTTTTTATTATTATTTATTACTCCCTCATTCACAATTTTTTCCCACTAAACAAAAGTTATAGGATTAAATTGTATAATAAATATTTTACTTAACTTATCATTTTGCTTATATACCCTTGTTTTATTATTTATTGTAGAGGTAAAAGGTTTTAAATTTGTAATTAGGTAGACATAACGGGAAACTGAGTCATTGATATGAATTGGGTTTTGTAAATGGTCAAAAAAAATGTGATCAATATAAATTAGATGAAAAAGTAGTATTATTATCTACAATATATTACATCTGTTAAAAAAAAATGATTGCAAGTTTTATAACAAAAATTAAATAAATACTTGTATTTTTTTAAAAAGACTTTATAATTATCTATCATCAAATAATAATTTTTATTTCATACTTACATGATGTAATATCGTAAAATTATTAAGGGTTGTACATTCTTATGCTATCAAAAATATTTAAATAATTGAATTTTTGCAATTATTAAAATGAATGCTCCTCCATTTTATTTGAAGTTTCATTATTTATTCAAATACGTATTTAAAACTTTACTTTTTAAAATGACAAAAATTTAATATTATTATTAGATTATGCAAAGCTCACTAATTCGCTAAGAGAGGATTGACCCAAACACTTTATAAAGTCTAAAGTCTAAAGATTCGTCTCAAAACTAATTGGCTATAAAAGAAGTGACTTATAATTTTTATATGTAGTACTCCCTCTGTCCCAATTTAAGAGTTCTATTTTCATTTTTGAACTGTTTCAGACTAAGAGTCTCACTTTGCTTTATTCTCAAAATGACAAATAATGAATAGTATTTTGGACATTTGTATCCTCTTCTTTTCATAGAATTACAAATAAATTAATACTTACTATACTACTTTTTATCTACTTGAATCATAAACAGTATTTTGGACAATTATACCCCAACTCACTTGTCATTATTCACTCATTTCTTAATATTTTCTTAATAAGCGTGCAAACACTAGGAAGAACCCTTGAAGTGGGAACGGAGGTAGTAAATGATTAGCTAATTAATTTTCTTTCTTCAATAATATAATAAAAGAAAAAAAGGAAGAATAGGTGGACCAATTGTTTTTCGCTTAGGCGGTTAAGTTAAAAGTAGGGAAAATTACCGTTGATTCCTTCGCTACGAGTGAAAAGGTGAATTGAAACAAAGATTTTGAAATTTATCAACTAGTCCGGCATCATAATCAAAATTACACCCGATCCTTTGCTACCCAAACTACTCCTTACCCAAAAATAAAAAAAAACATCATCTCTCTTGATTTTCTCACTTTCTCTTTCTACCACCCTTCCGTCAACCTTCCCCTTCCCATCTGGCAACCCCTCACTCCCCTCCGACAACCCTTCCCTTTCCAACTCCAGCGGCCGTCCCTCTTCTCACATACGAACACTCCTCTCTCCTTTCTCTGTCTCCAGCCTCCAGTCGTCCTTTCCTTCCCCATCTTCAGCCGAATGCTACAATCATCTTCTCCGACGTTCCAAATTCCTCTCGCGGCTGATCTCTGACCCCCTCTTCTCCGGTAGCAACAACGCAGCAATGACATCTGTCCACATCTCTGTTCCGACGACCTCTTATAGGTTGTCTGGTCATCATTTCTGATATCACACTCTCAAATTATATCTAGGCCGCACTTTTATAAATTCTAAAAAATATAATTCTTTCCCTTCATTCACTTACAACCATCTGAAATCAACCCTGAATTCAATATCGAATGGGAAAGGCGATGGCTGTAGAGGCGAGAATTAGTGTGTCGACAGCCGTAAAACATGTGGAGCTGCCGAACTGAAAAAAAAAGAGATGAGCACGAAAGGGAGGTGGCCATTACTGATAGAGAAGCAAATGGTAGGCGTGGATGTGACAGCTGGGTAGAAGAAACTCATCGGTGTTTGAGGGAATAAGAGCATCTCCAATGGTAGAACCCATAATGGGTTCTATTACTTGCCACTTCATCGCCATGTCATCAAATAACAATTTTTTATTTTCTTCACAATGGTTGATCCCTTAAAAATTTCTAAAATGATTCATTATTAATTTTTAATAGAATAAGAAAAGGAGAGAGAGAGAGTAAATGTCACTTACCTGCCTATGGGACCCACAAAATAATGGATACTAGGCAGAGAACCCATTTCTTGTCTGGGAGTACTTAAAATTCTCCCACAATGGTAAGAACCCCATTCATGGGTATCGATACATTGCCACCTAAGACCATTGGAGATGCCCTAAGGGGGGCGCTGTTGGGAGTTGGCGATGGAAAAGTTAAAGAGAGGTACAATTTCATTAATGTGTATAGCTATGGCGTTTGTAGCTGAGGTTGGAATATGAAATCTATATAATTCTTCCGTCCCATCAAAATTGATACTTATTTTCTTTTTGATTCGTTTCAGTCAAATTGATACTTTCTAAAATGGCAAGGGAATCTTCACTATTTACCCCACTCATTCTCTCTCCTATTTCACTTTTACACTCACAACATTCTCTCTCCTAACTATTCCTCCCACTCATTTTCTCTCCTATTTAATTCTTCATACTCACAACATTTTCTTTCACTTTTTCTCTTCTTTACTTTTCCTTAATCCGCATGCCCAGAAATTTGGTATCAGTTTTGGTGGGACGGAGGGAGTATATATATATCTATATTATAAATGGAAAAGGAATCTTTCAACAGTACAATGAATAGTTACATCCGCTGATTTTACCATTTTGCCCTCACTATTTTATTCCTTTCCCATTTTGCCCTTAAAAAAAAAATTTAATTAAAAAAAAATAATAAAAAAAAAAATCCGTGGCCTTGGACACGGGCTTAGGCTAGTATATATATATATAATAAAGTTGGTGAGGAGATCTAAGGATTCGCCACGTAGACATGTTTAGACAAACTCTTGCTTTTGGAGAAGCCACATCATCACAATTTCAAAATCTAAAAACTCTTGATATTCTCCTTATTAGCTAATACTAATAGTTAATAATAATAGTTATTATATAGGTTAACTATTACTATTAATAGTATTAGTTAACTATAATAGTTACTATATAAGTTAACTATTACTATTAATTGTATTAGTTAACTATAATAGTTACTATATATGTTAACTATTAATATTAATAGTATTAGTTAACTATAATAGTTAATATATAAGTTAACTATTACTATTAATTGTATTATAAGTTAACTATAATAGTTACTATATATGTTAACTATTACTATTAATAGTATTAGTTAACTATAATATTTATCATATAAGTTAACTAATACTATTAATTGTATTAGTTAACTATAATGGTTACTATATACTCCCTCCGTCCCGCTAATATTAGCACAAACACTGTTTGCGTGGGAATTAAGGAATATGATATTTTAATAAAATGTTGTGAGTGTAAAAAAATGAGTGGAAAGAGAATGAGTGGAGGGTGTAATAAATTATAATGGTGTTGTGAGTATTAAAATAATGTAGGAGAGAGAATGAGTGGGGTTGGGTGAATATTTTATTAATATAAAGTTTCCTTTTTGGGAGTGTGCGAATATTAGCGGAACGCCCAAAAAGAAAAGTGTGCTAATATTAGCGGGACGGAGGGAGTATGTTAAATATTACTATTAATAGTATTAGTTAATCATAATAGTTAATATATGTTAACAATTACTATTAATAGTATTAGTTAATTATAATAGTTACTATATAGGTTAACATTAATACTAATAGTATTAGATAAACATAATAGTTACTATATAGGTTAACATTACTATTAATAATATCATTTAATCATAATAATTACTATATAGATTAATTATCACTATTACTATTATTAGTTAATTATAATTGTTATTATATAGATTAACTATTACTATTACTGTTATTAGCTAATTATAATAGTGACTATATATGTTAAATATTATTATTAATAGTATTAGTTAATCGTAATAGTAATTATATAGGGTAACTATTATCATTTAGTTTAATATAAGCTAATATTTTTAGTTAAATATAACAATTACTATAACTATCACGGTGAACTTAACGAATATGTCAAATAATCTTATCAAATAATAATTGATGAAAACTAAATACAAATTTGGTGATAAATGGAGATAATCAAAGGTATTAGTAAAAAGAGTTACGAAAAATATTAAATAAAGATTATTGATGAGGAATATAAAAAGTCACCAAGTAATTATTGGTGGAAACTAAATCTATACTATATTATTTTAAAGTAGACAAAATCTGGTAATGACACATAAGACTTGAATGACATTATCAAATTTCTCAAGCTTCAATGTCATCTGTCTTTTCATTCGTATGCAACTATTTACATTATTGTAATTAACTAATAACTTTAGTAGATAACTTATAGCTATGTAAAGAGATAATATGTAATAAAGACATATTATAAGTTATAAGTAACACATATTAAGATGTAATCTAAAGAGTCACTAACTAATTACAATTAACCTAAATGTTTACCTATGTAAAACGTTATTTATAATAAATTATACTAATGATAGTTAATGATTAGTAACTTAAATCATATATACTTTCATCTACTCTCTATGTAATAATGAATTTATATTATAGAAGAAAATATATAACTAATAAAGTAAAATTGTTGAAAAAAAAGAAAGTAAAAAAAAATAATAATAATAGAGCAAAGTGGAAGTGGAAAAGACTCAATAGTAGTATATGTTAACTATTATTATTATTATTAATAGTATTAGTTAATCATAATATTAATTGTATAGGATAATTATTATCATTTAGTTTAATATAAGCTGATATTATTAGTTAAATATAAGATTAATTAAAAACATTAATTTTTTTTATATATTATAATATCTTAGATAATGCTTCAATATTAGTTACATACATACATAGGGTAATTATTAATATTTAATTTAATAGTTACTATACTTCATATTTGATAAATATTAGGTATTAAACTTACTATACCAGATCACTATTCTCATATAACTTTCTAATTATATTTAATAATCATAATATATGTATGTAGTATAAAATAATTAATTATCAAAGATATTTAATATTATTAATTCAGTCATCTATAAAATTAGAAGTTAACTAATTACAATAATAATTCATTGTTATTACTCAAATTTCAATTGTCATAATAATAAGTACAAATTATATACAACAAATGCTAAAAGAAAAAAATCTTTTGAATTTATAAATGTAAATATTTTGATTGATATAAAATAGATTTATATCATCAAAAAAATGTCATGATACTTTATCAAATAAAAACATAAAATAAATAATATAAAAAATGACAAATTAATTTTTCGTGTGAAAAAGGGGCTACCCACTAGTTATATTGGTAGTAGGAAGTTATAAAAGGAGGAATGAGATACTTATAAATCATTGATGGGATTTTGGTGGATTAGCTATAGCTCAAGATGCCCACAGCTTTGACCCATTCCCAGTTTACATGTCTAAAAAAATATTTGAAACAACTTTCAAAAATAATTGAAAACTTTTAAAAAATAACTGTAAACTTAATAAATATGTTAAATAATTGTGAATTTATAAAAATAATTGTGAACTTAATTAAAACAATTGTAAATTTAACTAAAAAAATATGTGAATTAAATAAATAATAGTCATTTTTATGCAGAAATTATAAATTTAGCTAATATAATTGTGAACTTCTATTAATTGTTATTGCACAAATGTGAAAAATAACTGTGAACTTATTAAAAACAACTATGAACTTGGTAATTGTGAATTTTCAAATTTGCTTCAAATTATATGTTGATTTTACTATTTTAATTCGTATTGACGATACGAAAACAACAGTTGTTTCAGATTTTTTTTGTTTGATTTCGATATTTTAAGATATTTTATTTTAAAGTTTTCAGTGAAAAGAAAAGAGAGAAAGAAAGCGCTGAGGGGGATGGGGAATGGATCACACACGTCCACATAATTTAAGCAGTAGCATATGTATAATTTTGTCAAATCTAATAAGGGCATGCGTATTCATTTATAATGAAAGGCCTGGTAATCATTTTTGTTAGGAAAAGAAATTATTTGATAATTGCCCAAATAAAATAAACAAACCGAAAACCAAAACAAACACCACGAGGAATTCACGTGAAACTTTGTTTAAGTTGGCAATGCTGACATGAAAAAGCCGTCCATTAGTGAGTCACCGTAGTGCAAGGTAGCAGTAAGAGCATCTTTATCAATACTACTTCATTTTCATTCCTCTCTTTTTCACTTCAGCTTCACGTTATCAGTTATCAAAAATACAACTTCAAACAATTTTATCTCCATTCATGATAAAAGTCATCAGTTTCTATCTCCTACTTTTAATTAATAATTGTAGTTTTTTCAATATTCTTATATTTTTATTATTTTTTATATATTAATTGCAATTTTTGTAAAAAAAAAATAATTTAAAAAATATGACACGTGTCACCCGCTAATTGATTTAAAAAAAAAAAAAACCAACCACGCCGTGAAGCCCATCATCTGGCATGCCAAAAAGATGAAAAGTCATCCATGACTTTGTAAAAGTCATGGATGGGGGAGTTATATGTTGCCAGCAATGTTACGCCGTGGGCTAAACTTCATGGATGTATGTGTTCTAAGACTATCCACAATGGTTTCATCCCCTTTTCCCATTTAATCTAACACTTTTTGTTGGATTTTTTGTATTTGTGGAATGAAAGTTCATTGAATATGACCTTGGGTGTCATTTGGCTTGAACTGATATTTGGCAAGGGGAATAACGCGTCGGAGCTTCTGCAAGGGAGAGCGGTCGCGCTTAGCTCTGAGGGCGGTCGCGCTTGTCTATTGAACCTCCACCCAAAACGCCTGGCCTCTAGCGCGATCGCGCAAGCCCCTAGGGCGGCCGCGCTGGTGACGGGTTAGTGAAATTTGGGGACCGAATTGGAGCAGATTTTTAGGTTTAATTAAGCCTAAAACCTAATTTTTACCACATATATAAATACTCTCTTCCTCCCAGCCGTTTTTGATACATGAATATTGAAGAGAAACACAATTCTCTTGCTTTAATTCATTGCTAAATTACTCCTGTTCATAGAGATTCGTTCGTGAGATTCAAGGCGACTGAGATAGGACCGCCGGTGATTACCTACCCGCTGTGGCCGCCAGTGGTACGTAATCCGTGATCGTTTTATCCTCGGAGAAATTTGCCTGTACCTGAGTTGCACCAATTGGGGGCAATATTTTCTCTTAGGACAGTCTTCCTAAGGCGACTCGATCAAATCACGATAAGTTTTTTAATCGTTTGTTTATTTGTTTATGTTTGTTTTCCTGATCCTGTTCCATTGCTTTCGGTTTTGCTATTGGCTTAATTGGTACGTTCTTGACTTGATCAATAAATCCCCTACTACTGTTGATTAAATTGTTTATTTAATCTGTGGTGCTTATAATTTAATTTCCAACACTTTTTACACTTTTTCTCATTTATCTAATATTTCATCTACCCATTTTATTTACCCCCTACAATGGTTAACTTAAATTAAATTTCAACTCCCTCCAACTCATCATTCTATACCCCACTATTTTTATTTTATTTTATTTATATTCTCTATTTTTATGATTAGTAAAATAATAATAATTATTATTATTATTTATAATTAAAAAATATTTCACACTTAATTCGAAAAGACATAAAAAATATTATTTTTTTACTAAATGAACCATTTCATAAATGGAAAGAAGTGACCATTATTTCGGACATTTATTCTTTGTGAAAAATAAGGAGATTTTTTGTGCCCAAATCAAATGAAACTTATATTAATTTGTAGGAAAAAAATGATGAATTTTGGTTAAAAAATTTAAAAAAAATAATTTACTAGGTGATAATTCAGTTCAAATTGAAAAATGAGTTTTTTTTTTTTTTATCCAAATCAAATGAAACTTATATCAATTTGTAGGAAAAAAAATGATGAATTTTGGTGAAAAAAAATTTTAAAAAAAAATAATTTATTAGATGATAATTCAGCTCAAATTAAAAAATGAGTGTTTTTTTTTTATCCAAATTAAATGAAACTTATATCAATTTGTGATAATTCAACCCAAATAAAAATTTTCATCCCACTCAATTAATTTCACCCATTTCAGTTTACCATCGGAGTTATTGAGTTGAATGAACTCATTTCATTCTCATTTTCAACTCACCATTGTATTGTATGTAGTCTAACAACGCTGAACAAAAGCTCGTGTCCTTAAATTCATAAATAATGACGTGTCAATTAACCCACAACTACGGTCGACAAAGACGGGACGCACTATACATTCATCAGTCAACCATTATAACTCTCTCCCCCCACCATTAAACCCCTTCCCTTTTCCCCCTCCCCTCAACAAATCCACTCACTTCCCACCACCACCACATTCCACAAGGATCATGATTAGAATTTCTCCGTCTCCATCTCCATCTCCGTCTCCGGCGCCGGCTTCACCGACTTTACATCATGCATCCGCATGGGCCCCATCGTCTCTACCTGTTTCGGCATCGTCTACGTCTTCAAAGCTTGGTGTTCAGTTCAGTCCTCCGTTAATTGCTATGGTTGCGATAATCGCTACTGCCTTTGTTATAATCACTTACTCTAGATTTATTTCCCGACGTTTTCTGCACCTCCGACGTAAATGGCGGCGATGGCGCCGACGCCGCCGGCTTCTCCGATCATACGTCCCGTCTTCTGTCGGTGACATCGAGTCTCCTCCCTACAACGGCGGCTCATTCGATCCAGCCGACGCCTATCATCTCTTTTCACCGTATGGCTTAGACGACTCTGTTATCAAGACTATTCCGTTGTCAATTCACACTAGGAAAAGCAGCGTTCATGAGTGCGCAGTTTGTCTTTTGGAATTCGAAGATGACGATTTTGTTCGGACGCTTCCAGTTTGTTCTCACGCTTTTCATGTGGATTGTATTGATATATGGTTAAGGTCACATGCCAATTGTCCGCTTTGCCGTGCCGGTGTGTTGAGGCCGGATTCGCCTTTTCTTCCGGTTATGTCCGCAAGGATTCGACCTAGTCTCGATGACGTGATCATGGAGAGCACAATTTTGGAAACTTTGGCGGAATTTCCACCGGAAGATGATAGCAATACGGTTGGAGAGATTACGCAGGAGCCGTCGCCGAGGAGGAACCAATCCGAGGACCGAATCAATCGAAGAGATTTTCTCCTTAAACGATCATACTCTTTCGGATTTGAGCGGAATTTAGGATCGGAGAGACTAGTAATGGAGCCGGCGACAGCCTCACCGTGGCGTTACAGACGTGGAGGAGGAAGCTTCTGGAGCAAAAGACCGTCACCGTTCAGTTCCTTAACAAAACCAAGAGTATTCTCATTTAGGCACTATAAAGGCATGAAATCTCCATTTTACCGCCGACGCGGAGGCTTCTTCCCGTTATCGGAGTCCAGTGCAAGATACGGCAGCGGAAGTTCATCACGGAGGAGCAAGTCGTTCGCGAGTCCATTCTCCATGAGACAATCAGCGGCAAACGGGGGAATATTTTCGTCGAGCAGGTTGAGGAGCGGCGATCCGGAAGCTCTACTCTCGCCGGAAAGATACAGATACGGTAGACGGTGAGGATAGGTGGAGATCGAAAGGATCGGATAGATTGACCGTATCGGGAAATGCAGCTGTCGGAGGAGAAGGGTGACGGAAGGAATGGGAAATGGGGTCTGGAAGTATTAATGGAAGGTGTCATGCGGGAATTAAATGCTGGTGGTTGTGTTTCGTGTTTGGAAGGTGAGAGAATTAAATGGGGAGAGAGAAGCATTTAATGGCCGAAGTTGACGAGAGAGAGAGAGAGAGAGAGAGGGGAAGAAACACTGGTAAAACAGATTTAAAATTTGTCACTCTTTATTTATGTACTGTTGTGGATAGTACACTGGCTCGAGATATTTCACTAATTTTTGGTGTTACTGTAATGTAATTGTCTATAAAATATCTTAGGCACGAAATTGAGAAAATGAATTTCTTCCATTATGAAATAACTAGCCTAAGCTCGTGTTCAATGTTAAGTTTTTTGTTTTTTTTTTTAATTTTTTTTTAAATTTAAAAAAAAATAAATTTTAAGGGCAAAATGAGAAAAGAACAAAATAGTGAGGGCAAAATGAAAATTTCGACAAGTGAAACTATTCATACTACTGTTAAAAATACCCCTTTGTTTTATACTCCCTCCGTCCTAGACCAAGAGTCCTACTTTCCTTTTTGATCCGTCCCAGACCAAGAGTCCCTTTCCTTAAATGGAAAGTTTTCCATATATTCATACCCTTATCATCTCCAAAAAAAAAAAAAAACCATTACTATTCCTCCCACTCATTCTCTCACCAATTAAATATTTTTAACTTTTACATTCTCTCTCCTATTTCCTACCACACATTTAACTTTTACATTCTCTCTCATATTCCCTACCACACATTTAACTTTTACATTCTCTCTTCTAAAATTTTCCATCCACTTTAAAAATAATTCTTAAGAAGCGTGAAATCCCCCCCCGAGGACCCTTGATCTGGGACGGAGGGAGTACTATAGATGTTCCTTTCGTCATACTTAAAAAATATACAAAATTCTATATTTTGAATATCTCATTTAATAAAAATAAAAGTACATTTTCAAAATAAAAATATTTTAATATTTTTTTATTCATGAAATTGAAACCAAAGTGTCATAATCACAAATTACAATAATTATTCATGAAATTGAAACCTAAGTGTCATAATAAAAATAAAAGTACATTTTCATAATAAAAAAGACGATACAGTAATTATTTTGATATAAATATTAAATAAAAAATGGAAATGAAGACGGGAGCTGGACTTTGTAAATGTAATTTGTGAAGGTGGGTGGCCGGCCGGCTTTGCTGGTGAAATACAGTAGTATTTATTATCTTTTATATTGAGTTAATGGAATAAAAGAAAGAAGGGGAAGTTGATGGTTTTGGCATCGTCTTAGCACTTTCAACGGTTTTAAAATGCATCAGTATTTGCATGGATCTATTTCCTTTCCCATTGCCTTTTTACTTCATATAATTGGGTGGGATGGGTAATCATTTAACAATTCACAAATTGCCTTTTACAATTGGGTTGGGAGTAATTAATAATTTCGCTGTCTCAAAATTAAAATGATTTTTTTAAATGTATTTTGAATAATAATTTTAAATTAATTTAATTATTTGAATGATTATATAAAAATTGTTATTGTTAATGGTTATATCGAAAACAAATTACAAATTTTTATTAGAATAACTAAATCAACATTGCTCAAAATATCTTTGTGTAAATGTATTTTGAATACCTACATGTATGGGTAAATGGTCAATTTAATTTTTGAATGATTATATAAAAATTGTTATTGTTAATGGTTATAAAAGCAATTTTTTTCAACTCGCAAATATTTATTAATATAACTAAACATTTTAAAAAATATCTTTGTGTAATCCCCTGATGTACCTACATGTATGGGTAATTGGTCAATTGCCCCCATTGACTTTTTATATTGAACCGTAATAGTACTACTAAATTTTGATTTTTGCTATTAAAATTTGTATTTTGCCCCCTTTTTGATACAAAAAAATAGCACCATATTAAATTTCCACCCTCCCCCTACAAACTAAATTTAGATATTACTTTATAGTATTTTAAAATAAAAATAATTTTGTACCCATTTCATAAAAATCCTGACGACAAAAAAAAAATGTAAGGTCGTTTTATAATGGAGGACTCCATCCGTTTCTAAGATCATCTCCAACCGTTTGCTACAAATTTTACATCAAAACATCAAAATGGTGCAATTTCAGCACCAAATATCTTACACCATCTCCAACAGGTTGCTTCAAATTTTGCACCAAATAAAAATCTTTACAGAATATGCTTAATATTTCATTTAATTCAAATGTTTTTCATTAATCACATTTAATATTATTCAAATTACATTATATTAAATAATATGCTATAAAACTTAAATAAGATAATTAATAGCTATAAATAAATAAATTTAAAATAAATATTTATTAGAAGAAACATTAAAATAGAAAATTAAAATAAAATGCTCAAAATACAATTTCAACGGAAAATTAAGTACATGACAATAATATAAATAATAAATATTAATGGTACAAATTGGATAATTTGTACCAATATTTTAACATATTTTCAAAGTTTTGTAATTTTGTTTAAAAAATTAATGGTACAAATTGGATAATTTTGCTTAAATAAAAAAAACAAATTCAATAATATAAATAATAAATATTAAATTAAAAATATATACCATCTCTGTCTCAAATAAAAAAAAATTGATAATTCATTTTGAGACGAAAGAGAAATTTAGTAATTAAAAAAAAAAAACTGAAAAAGCTTCTAGAAACTACCTGCTCCAAGAGAGAGAGAGAGAGAGAGCGTGCAAATCAATGAAACCCATCAAGAGAGAGAGAGCTGCGAAGAAGATGACCTTAGTCAAAAAAAAAAGAAAAGGGAAGGCACAAGAAATTACCTGCGCCAGATTTGGCGCATGGAAGAGGCATCGCTATTTTGACGATGAAGTTGATGTCGTTGTTGGAGCTGATTTTCACCCCATTTTTGGCGATGGCACAGTTAAATGGCGTGGCGTAGTGTTGATTGAAGATGGTCTAACTGTCCTTTTTGAACTTTTTCAAACATTAAGGTAAGTTTTATTGTCTTTTTAAATTTTTAAAGAATTAACTGCTTTAAAAATAATAATTTCTCTATTGTAATTTCAAAAATTATGTCATATACAATGTACATGACAAGTTAACGTCAAAATATGAATGTCATTAGCATGAATAATCTACCACGCAACAAAAAATAATTTGATAATAAAAATGCAACAAAATACTCCCTCCGACCCAGCCCACTTAGAAAATTTTGAAATAGCACGGAAATTAAGGAAAAGATAAATGTTGTGAGTGTAATTTAAAAATAGGAGAGAAAATGAGTGGAGAAAATAGTAAATTATAATGGTGTTGTGAGTATTAAAATAATGTAGGAGAGAGAATGAGTGAAGAGAATAGTGATTTAAGGTTTCCATTTTGGGAATTCTTAAGTGAAATGAGACGCCCAAAATGGAAAGTTTTCTTAAGTGAGGTGGGACAGAGGGAGTATAATTTAGTAATCAAATTCACATAACATAAGGTGCATAATTGGATATCTTTTAGTACATTTTTGCCTTTTTCTAAAAGAAATAGCCTTGCCAAAGGACTTGTGTACAAGCTACATTTTTAACAGGTTTAAGTCTCTCCATCTTAAATGTATGAGTTTAATACCTCTGCTGGATATAATTAATATTAGGTGGTTAGAAATTAAAAAAAAAATAAAAGAAACAGAAATAGCCCTAGTTAAAAATTTTGTTACTATAATCATTCACACGTGAGTTAGTTACTGGCAACTTTGTTGTTGTTGGCATTAAAAAGTAGGCTTCTTTTACAAAAATATTCCAACCAAAATATATTGGTGCATAATGTTGAGAAAATGACATAAAGCCAAAGTGGAATAGATAGATGTTGGTAGTATGTTAGAAGTTAGGACTGAACACACCATCAAAAATATCACTTTTATTATGGAAAAATTCCCTAGGGCCCCCTGCCCAAATTTTATTCCTATTAAAGAATTTTTTTTTTGTAAATTCCAAATAAAGAGTTCTTTCCACATTATAATTTCCCAGACACCCCTCCGCCTAATTGGGAGCGATCGTCCCACAACATGGCGCGATCACGCGGAGGCATTTGGTCTTTAGGTGCGATCATCCCACAACATGGCGCGATCGCTCCCTCTTTCAATTTCAGCCAAGCAAAATGGTCTTATAAGTTAATTATAAGAGGTGATTTAGTCTTATAATTAACTTATAAGAGTTGTAAATGTGTAAATTATGAGAGCAATTCGTTGTTATTATTGAATTTTTTAATTTTTTTAGTTGAAAAGTTTGTCTTATAAGTCAATTATAAGAGACAAATTAGTCTTATAATAAATCTGTAAATTAGCACAGCTTCAATAAGAGGCAAAATGGTCTTATAAGTTAATTATAAGAGGTGATTTATTCTTATAATTAACTTATAAGAGTTGTAAATGTGTGAATTATGAGAGCAATTCGTTGTTATTATTGAAAATTTTGATTTTTTAGTTGAAAAATTTGTCTTATAAGTCAATTATAAGAGACAAAGTAGTCTTATAATTAACTTATAAGATTTGTAAATGTGTAAATTATGAGAGCAATTCGTTGTTATTATTGAAATTTTTGAATTTTTGTGCAAATTATGAGAGCAATTTGTTGTTATTATTGAAATTTTTAATTTTTTTGATTGAAATTTTTATCTTATAAAAGTCAATTATAAGAGATAAATTAGTCTTATAATTAACTTATTATAAAAGTCAATTATAAGAGACAAATTAGTCTTATAATTAACTTATAAGACCACCTGTCACACCGTGCGATCACGTCATGTTGTGGGGCGATCGCTCCCAATTAGGTGGAAGGGTATCTGGGAAATTAACTAAATATTGTTTCCTAAATTGGGTTTAAATCTCGCCCAAGGAACCCTAGAGAAATCGGCCTTTTATTATTAATTAATAATGCCAACCAAGTTGCTTTGAATGATTCTCCATTCTCAAAATAATTTCATTTTGTCCACACTGCATAAACTATGGGGCTTTTTTTTTTTTTTTTTTTAAAGTAGTATTATTCTTCACTAAAGTTACCAAATATTTCTCATGTTACGGGGTAAATAGTCCCGCTTAATAGTTGTTTTAACGTCAATTAGTCATGTTTTTATTTAATTTTTCATTATGATAATAAATTATTTTATTCTAGGGGCATTTACAAAAAACTCATTTTAAAAGATGGAAATTACAAAAAAATACACACATGATGAAAATTACAAAAAACTTTTATAAAAATTACAAAAAACTACTTTTGTAAATTGAAAGCACTATTTTCGTAAAAAAAAAAAAGAAAGAAAGAAAAAGAAAAAAAACATAAATAAACATAAAATTTAAAACATTCAGTTACAATAAGATACTTATGAATTAATAAAAAATGTAAATGCTGCTGAGCCAAATCAAAACAAAAAACAAAATGAAATTCCCATGTGGCTGCTAAGCACACTCATCACTAAATAGCTCACTCTGCTCAATTGCTTATAAATTTCATAAAATACAAAAGAGAATACATCATAGGGCCAAGCTAGGCCTTTTTTGGTCTGCTCTTCGATCAAAAGAGCCTTGAATATAGAACCACAAATTAACCGATAAACAACTGATAAACATGATAAATAACTGATAAATAAATAACTGATAAACATGATAAACAACTAATAAACAACTGATAAACAACTGATAAATATGATAAACAACTGATAAATATGATAAACAACTGATAAACATGATAAACAACTGATAAACAACTAATAAACAACTGATAAACAACTGATAAACAACTGATAAACATGATAAATAACTGATAACAACTGATAAACAAATGATAACAACTGATAAACCTGATAAAACAACTGATAAACAACTGATAAACATGATAAACAACTGATAAACAACTGATAAACAACTGATAACAACTGATAAACATGATAAACAACTGATAAACAACTGATAACAACTGATAAACAACTGATAAACATGATAAACAACTGATAAACAACTGATAAACATGATAAACAATCGATAAACAACTGATAAACAACTATAAACATGATAAACAACTGATAAACAACTGATAAACATGATAAACAACTGATAAACAACTGATAAACAACTGATAAACAACTATAAACATGATAAACAACTGATAAACAACTGATAAACATGATAAACAACTGATAAACAACTGATAAACATGATAAACAACTGATAACAACTGATAAACAACTGATAACAACTGATAAAACTGATAAAACAACTGATAACAACTGATAAACAACTGATAACAACTGATAAACATGATAAACAACTGATAAACAATTGATAAACAACTGATACAAATGATAAACAACTGATAAACATCAAAATTCCGAAAACCTCCATCATTTTCACCATTAAACTCTTCCCAGTCAATACAGCCGGCGAATTCGTTGCACTGAATGGCTGATTGGTAAGGTGTCGGGTTGGTTTGGCCGGAGATGGAGGAGGAAACTGTTAGAATTTGAAGGGAATAAAACATCGACATGTGCACTTTATAGCGTTGGTAATGTGCTAAATAAGAACAAGTAGAGGGGCAATCATTCAACAACCCCTCAATTTACCAAGGTTGTCCATTTTCACCCAATCCAAAAAGCTCTCGCCGCCGCTTTACTTTTTACCTCAAAATTGTCATCAAACACCTGAATGGAAGTCTTTACCGGCGACCGTTGTATGCCAATCGGCGTCGTTCTCTACCCCGACAACTTGACACACTTTCCCAGTAACGATCACTCACCTTGGCTTTTCACTCAGCCTCCTCCTCAGAAGCTCCGTCCTATTAGGTGCAACGGCCGTAACTCCGTCGGCTTTTCAGATCCTGCAAGCGGAGGTCTTGAAGGCTCTTTGATCAGCTGTTATGGACCGCCTCTGGAAGAATTAGGGTTCTTCACTCAGCCTTCGACGGAGAAACATAATGAGGGTAAGGAAGGAGGTGGCTGCTCCTTGCCGGGAAATTTGGGGGTTAGTGTTGAAAATACTTGCTCTTCGACAATTTTAAAGTCGTTGGATCTATTGCCGTTGAACCCGATGAATCTATTGCCGGATTTGTGAACGGAGATGGGGAAGGTGGTCGCCGGAGGTGGAGAAGGTCGTCGCCGGAGGTGAAGAAGGTAGTTGTCGGAGGTGGATTTGGGTAGAGAGAGAAAGTGGAGAGAAAAAAGTGTGGGTGGAGGTGGTCGCCGGAGGTGGGGAAGGTGGTCGCCGGAGGGAAGCTCTTTACCGGAGTTGGGTTGGGTAAAGATAAAGAGGGTAAAGAGAGATGGGTGTGTGTTTTGTGTGCAAAAATAGTTTTTTGTAATATTCATATTTAGCTAAATAGTTTTTTGTAAAATCACAACTTACATGTTTTTTTTGTAAATAACATGTTTTTGAATGAATTTTTGGTAAAAAGTCCTTTGTTCTATTGTTTTGTAAGTGTAAATATAATTAACCATTAAAATCAATGGTAAACGATGTTTATACACGGGACAAAGGAATAAAGTATATTCAAACAATCAATATTTTTATTCATCCCTAAATACTAATGGTTATTTATTTGAGTTGGTTTTATAATTTTTTTTAGTGAGTATAAAAATTGTGTTTTAGAATCGGCCCTAAATCGGACTGAACTGGATCAGTGACATTTCGTAAATAGTTGACACTTTTTTTAAAATATGCGGTGACATTTTTGTGGATAATTGAGATTTCGCATGCAATATTGGTCTACAGTGTGAATTACAAGGAGTGTCAGCATTAGTTAGAATGAGTAGCTGTCGGGACCCCGACCCGGAACCAACACGTGTCCCGAGTTGGAGCGTCCCCAAACTAACTCCAAACTTCCTAAATTTTTAAAACTTTAATTTAACTTACATACTTAAACATACTTAACATAACCATTTCAAAATAACTCTATTTCTCTCCTCATTGGAGGAAGAGTTGAACAACTTTAAAAGTAGCAACCTGTTTTAGTTACAAAAGATTTCGGTTATAACGTAGAAACTAAGTTTTTATATACACAAACTCCATAAAGGAATTATACCAAAATGCATCTTTCTACGCCAACCTATACATACCCCGACAATCCCAAAATACCACTTCCAAACTCCTTTCCGTCCTTACTTGGTTGGTCCGCCTGTCTCGGGATCTAAAAACATTAAAGGGAGAGGGGTGAGAATAAATCTTAGCAAGCTATTATGAATGCAACAATATGCCAAGTAAGATGCAACACATATCATGGTGCATATAACACATTGGAAAAGCTGTAAACACCTTACATTACCTCAGTTTACCTTTTCCCGTCTGAACCATAGTCGTACAACATTGGAGATAAAACCCCAATCATATGTGAACTGCTTGAGCATTATTCACTTCTTATAAGACCCATTTTTCAGGGAACCATATAAGATAGTAGCAACTATGTAAGGCTTTTGGTTCAATACAGATGCTATAACCCCAATCTGTGGCCACAGAAGGGGACGGTCACAGGTATAACATAATCCGATCACATTAGGTCACACTTTCCATAATTTATCGTATTACGCTATACCCCCAACATCAGCTGATTAACACAAGTTCAAGCACATAATAGTTACTTGAAATAAATTCCACAAAAAGGGATACGAAATATAATCACATGGTAAATTATACTCATGTTCAACCAATATCATAGTGCAACATTTATTTAATACACTATGCAAAGCACAATCCATGAATAAGTACTCAAGTAAGGCAACAAGGTATCATCAGCCAACCCTACATAGTCAATATTCAATAATACATGGCCTCTATAAAGATCCAAGCTAAATTTACCAAGTTGGAGTCACATTGGTTAAGTTGCCAAACAAGGCTGCCAAGCGTTTTTCGAACAATATTTAAAGTACTTCCACAATTCCATTTTGACTAATTAAGATGTCATTGTGTAGCCAAAGTATTCTACCTTAATCTAGGTTAAAGAGGGTTCATTTATATACTAGTTAGATCGGGTTTAAACAGCTCAGAAAATGGTCAAGAGTTACCAGGCCAGGGCACGACTCGTGCCCCCTTTGACCCCTTACAGAAACAGTGGTCCCTACAAGGCCACAACTCGTTATCCTACAGGGCACGACTAGTGCCTTATGGTACGACTCGTGCTCCTTCAGCTCCATTTCAATCAGCAAGGATGACAATTAAATCACAAGTCGTTTACACGAATTGGCCATGGGCACGACTCGTGCCAAGGGGCACGACTCGTGCCTTGACCAGATTCAGACATCAGTAGCAGGTTTCCATCAACAACTCAAAAAGAACCAAACCCAAACTAAGCTTCCTCTGATTTGTGAACCTAAAAGGGTATACTAACTTTACAAATATCATTATAAACCATTTAAACCCAAAGTAGTATAAACCTAGACTACTTATAATTTGATTTCCTACTCATTTCACCACCACATTTCAAGTTTACATTCTTATTCTAACTCAAACCATATTCTTACACTCCTTATCAACTTCCATGAACAACAACATATTTCTAGGTCATTACTCCATTTCTCAACTCCAAGAAAATGTTCTAATATCTCAAACAACAATTATAACAACAATATCAACATCAAATATTTCATGAACATTTAATTGAAGGAAAGTCATAATAACTCACTTTAACAATATGAGATGGAATAACGATCTTTCTAGCTTGATGCGCTCCCCTCGTTGCCCCGAACAAGAATACGCCAACGGATCGAAAAATGGAGAAGGATTGAATTTGCTAAGAATTTTGGAAGGGAAGGTTTAAGAAGGAGTTTCCATGGAGATTTCAAATGGAGGAGGAAGAAGGAATGAGATGGGAAAATTATGGGGAGGTTGACTAAGGAGGTGGTGAGGGAAAAAGGGGGGTATGGCTTCCCATGACTCATTTAATGAGTTCTTTCAACTTTCTCCAATTAAGCCCCTCAATTTCTAAAGAATGAAATTAAACCCTCTACTTCTCTCATCTACACAAGGACAACCCAACCACTCATATTTTATTTATTTTCAATTACTATACTTCAACAAAATACTTTAACTTATTTCCATTTAATCCTAAGGCTTTAAAATTATTTCACAACCAACTTTACTTAACATAAGAAATTAAAGACATAAAGTAAGCACATAAAGTCAATCAATAATATAAAATGCATATAATAGGATGCTAAAATAGTGCCTAGGTTTAGGCTCGTTACACTCACTCCCCCTTAAAGAAAATTTGCCCCGAATTTTAAAAAGACTTACTTGCATGTTCAAACAACCAAGGATATTTCTCTCTCATTTTCGACTCTAGCTCCCACGTTGCTTCCTCAATGGTATGATTCTTTCATATGATCTTTACTACCGGAATGCTCTTAGTTCTTAATTCTTTAACTTGAAACTCCAAAACTCTCAACGGTTCTTCAACATATGACATATCCGCTTGAATCTTATCGGGAGGAGAACTCAATATATGGGAGGGATCATGACAATACTTCCTCAACATCGAAATATGAAACACATCATGAAGCAAAGAAAAGGACGGAGGTAACGCTAACTGGTAAGTGAAATTACCCGGATCCGGCTCGCGCTCGGAGCCCCGGCATCTCGCATTTTTCGCTTTTCGGGAAGGTCGCCCGGATCCGAGAGGCAGCGCGTTCGCGCCCCGGCATCTGGCTTATTCCGTTTTAGCGTTAGTTGGAGGTGTCTCGCCGTTGTTTTCACAATTGTAGAGTCGCCACGCCGTTTTTATTAAGCCTGAAATTACCCAGATCCGGCTCGCGCGCGGAGCCCCGGCATCTCGCATTTGTCGCTTTTCGGGAAGGTCGCCCGGATCCGAGAGGCAGCGCGTTCGCGCCCCGGCATCTGGCTTATTCCGTTTTAGCGTTAGTTGGAGGTGTCTCGCCGTTGTTTTCACAATTGTAGAGTCGCCACGCCGTTTTTATTAAGCCCAAAACATTGAAAAAGGGCATCAGTTTAGAAATAAACTGTTTTTGTGTGATGAAATTTTGAGTTCGGAGGTCAGATGACTCCTCGGGAAGAGAATATTAGAATCTTAGAGCTCACCCGAGTCGCCTCGTAAAAACGAGTCTTTCGGATACCCCTAATATTCTTTAACTTTTGTGTGTGTGTGTGTGTGTGTGTGTGTGCTTTTAAAAATGCATGCGATATCGGATGTCTACATTGTACACTACGTATTGAAATGTATTGAAATAGTAATGGAAGGAAGCCTTACCAATGTTGGTTCATGTCTGTCTTCCGCTGGGGAATAGTGTTTGAGGATGGAATAGTGTTCCGGTACGGACCGGGATTGCTTCGGGAGGGGCCGGTTGTCTGCGGACAGAGTTTCGGCGTGAGTTGAGATTGTAGGCTGCGTTCGGGCGAGTTTCGGCGTGGAGTTGGAATTGTCGGTTGGATTCGGGCGAGAGGTTCGGCGTGCGTTGGAATCGTCGGTTGGATTCGGGCAGAGGTTCGGCGTGGGTTGGAATCGTCGGTTTGACTCGGAAAGGCCGGGACGCCTCGGGAAAGACCAGGCAAGGCCTCGGAGTACCACGAGGGGCCTCAGAGTACCTCGAGAGTGCCTCGGGGCAGCGCGGGAGCGTCACGGGAGCGCTCGGGGAGGCTTGAAGCACCGCGAGGAGCTCGGAAGGCCTCGAAAGGATCCGAAAGGGCGGGATTGCCAGAAGGGTCTTAGAGGGAGCACGAAGGCTGGGGGAGAGGAGAGAAGAGGAAAATGTGTGTAAATGAGGGAGGGGGAACCCTCTATTTATAGTGTCAGAAAACTGCAAGAAGGTCCGTACGGACCTTCTAGGTAATCTAGATTTTTGGTTTTCCTCGATTTCAGGGAATGATGAGGATTTCTGAGATGATTATGTCCCCTATGCAAAGAGGTCCGTACGGACCACCTCAGCATGCAAAGAGGTCCGCATGACCAACCATGCATGAGGGTAATCATTTCTCCGGGATTTGAGGGAATCTCGTGGACTTTAAGCGGATTTTGCAATTATGATGCAAAGAGGTCCGTACGGAATTCCATGCTTTTCCACATTTTATAATTGTGATGGCCAGCTAGTTCTCGTCGAGATCTTTCCAACCATATATGGCACATCTCAATCGGAGTTCGTATGAAGGAGTTATGACCTCCGGAAGTTTGCTTGGATGGAGAGCGATCCAGATTGGGGTACTTACAGAAGCCCCTCAACGACGTCACTTATGAAAGAAGTGGGATTGTCGATAAGATAAGGGTCCTGATCTGGATCGCGTGCTGAGAGAGAAGGTTACCGTGTAGGTCAGTGCGCGAGGACATGGCGGTGTCCTGTTGTGTGACCGTTTAGGTCAGCCGGGACCCCGTGATAGGATTCCTACGTATCCCTCGGCGGGAATCAAGCTGGTCGTAGTTCGTGTGTGGGGTGAGTGTTGTAGTGCACGAGGAAAGGAGAGGTCCTCTGACCGAAACTCGCGTGGATGAGGTGCACTTTGTGAATGCGGGCGTGGTGGTGCCCGAAGTGTTGTGTGACCGCCGAGGTCGGTAAGGACGTGGTGGTGTCTGGGTGACCGTATAGGTCGATGGTAAGGACGTGAGGTGTCTTAGGTGACCGTATAGGTCGATGGCTGGACCCCGTGATAGGATTCCTACGTATCCCTAGCGTGAAGGAAATCAAGCCCGGTGCAAGTAGTTCGTGAGGTCGCAAATTGTGAATGTATGCGTGGCGTGGTGGTGCCACGAAGTATCGTGTGACCGCCGAGGTCGCGTGGTAAGTGACAAAGTGGTGTCCTTAAGATGTGGTGACCGCCGAGATCAATTGTGCAGGACGTGGTGGTGTCCTCGGGGGTGGAAATTTTATGATTTTCCTA
>JAFEMH010008356.1:0-41688 GCA_022495995.1 Adenophora triphylla var. japonica | reverse complement strand
TTGTTTAATGATATGAGAAACTTCATTTTTCTTTTCCTCTCAGCTCCTTCTCTTCTTAATTCCATGGAAGCTTAAACCCTAACTCTTCCTTCCTAGAATTCATAGTAAATTCATTTCCTTTTCGTTTTTCGATCCGTCTTCGCATTATTGTTTCGTGAAGCCGAGGGATCATATCTGAAGTCAGAGAAATATTTTCTTATTTTCGAATTATTTGAGGTAAGTTATTATGTTTTCTTTTCTAATCTTTGGCTCATTTAGGTTTTATGTTGAAATAGACGAGTTCCAATTATCGTGCATGTTAATTTGGACCAATTTATTTTGGTTTTAAAATGAAAATGAAATAGGTTTTAGTTGTAAGATTAGGAAGTATTGGTATAATGGTTTTGGTTGGAAGTGTGTAAAGGTTGATATGTACAAGTATTGTAATGGGCCTGCACATTTTTCTAGAGTTGGAATGAAGTTGAAATAAATTCCTGGGATTAGCTTGAATTGGGGTGGAAATGTGTAGTACATTTAAGTTTCTGGTATGGTGTCGGTAAAGTGAAAGAATGGAAGTATCAATGTTAATGTCATTTTTGGGGAGCATTTTTCTTAGAGTTGGAAAGAGGTGGAAATGGTTTTGGTAGGAATATAATGAAGGCTGATGATTTATTGGTTTATTGAGGTTGAAAATGGTGAATTATAAATGTGTAAGTTATTATGTGATTTATTTCAAATAATTGTTCATTCAAGGTTCAAGTTGATATTTGCTTCGTAAGAAATGGTTCTTGATATTTTAGAAACAATTTTTGTTTGAAGTTGGAAGTGGTCATTGAATGATTTGAAGTTAGACTTGGTGATGGTAGTGCTGTTTAGGTTGAAATGATAGTGTTAAAGTAAAGATGAAGGTTGAAGTAGTTGGTAAATATATGTGCAATGGATAGTTTACCCATTTTTCTTGAATTAGAAGGTTGGAAATGTCTTTGGTATATTGCATTTGTGATGGAATAAGCATAGAAATGGTTTGGTAAGAATGGTAGGGAAGTTTGGTACCAAGTAGGTGACTTAAGAAACAGAGGAAATGAGTATATACCATTTTGGGCTGGTCTTGCCGAAGGTTGCAGCTCTATTCTCGATTTTTTGGGGAAGGGCAAGAGTCGTGGCTCGTGGCACGAGTCGTGCCTTGCCGCGTGCCAGGCTCGGTCGTGCCATGTATTGGACGACTGTATCTGAGGGGTGTTTAGGTGGCACGAGTCGTGCCATGCCCTGTTGACTCTGAACCATTTTCCAAGCATTAAAATCCTAATCTCCCTAGTATATAATTAAACCCTCTTTGACTATAATTAAAGTACAACACTTTAGCTATCCAATGGTGTGCTACTTGGTCAAAATGGAATTGAGGAAGAGGTTTAAATATTGTACGGATTATGGTTGTAAGGCTTGATTTGAACTTGACCAAAGTTATTCAAACTTGGTAATTTGATCTTGAACCTTTATGAAGGTTACTCAAAGGTGTATAATGAATATGTAGAGCTTACTTGTGATGTATTGTGCTCATACGTAGTTACATATTCATGGTGGTTAGTTCATATAGTGTATGAAATACATGTTGCACTACTTTATTGTTTTGAACATGAGTATTGATACCATGTGGTTGGATTGATATTACTTAATAGTGTTTAAAATGTAAGCTGCACTATTGTGATTGTTTAACATGAGTAATATTACCATGTTATGTATGGATATCCCAAGTGTGGATTTATTTTCAAGTATCTATTATGTGCTTGAATGTATTTTAATCAGTTGATGTTTAGGGGTATAATGAGATATGATCAATTATGAGAATTGTTCCATAAGGTGATCGAATTACATTATACTTGTGAATGTCCCCTACTGTGGCCACAGTTTGGGGTTAATGTTTCTGTATTGAGCCAAAAGCCTTACTGATAGTTGTGATCTTATATGGTTCTCTAAAAAATGAGTCTTATAAGATGTGAATATGCTTAAGTAGTTCACAAAAGAGTGGAGTTTTACTCCCAACGTTGTACGACTTATTGTTCAGACGGGAAAGGTAAAATCAGGTAACGTGATGTGTTTACCGCTTTACCAATATGTTGTGAGCAACCTTGTTATGTGTTTCATTATACTTGGCATCTTGTTGCATTCATAATAGCTTATTGTGATTTATTCTCACCCCTTCTCCCTTTACTGTTTTAGATTGCACTGAGACATGTGGACCAGGCCAGTAAGGACGGAAAGGAGTTTGTACTTGGTTCTTTTGGGATTGTCTAGGTATGTATATGTTAGAGTGGGTTGTTGGGAGTTGTTATGAGCATTGCTCTTTCGGGAAAACAACTTGTATATTAAACTACTTTTGTAAAACTTTATATTCGTGGTTGTTTTGTAATTAAACAGGTTGACGTGTTCTTTCAAAGTTAGTTTATATCTTTCCTCCAAGTGGAGATGAATTGAGTCAGTTTCATAATTGAAATGTTAAAGTTGGGTTTCTTTTCAAGTTAAGTAAAAGTTTTTAAATTTAGATGGTTTTTGGTTAGTTAGGGGGACTCTCCCGCTCGGGGTACGAGCTAGGTTCCGGGTCTGGGTCCCCACAACGGCGGTGATGGAGGGTGGGTGTAAGTACCCCAATCCGGACCGCTCTCCATCTGAGCATGCAGGAAGGTCACTGAAGGTTCGCTTATCCATAATCACAAAGTTCCGTGACTTTCTGAGCATTATATTGACCAAGCAAGACAAGAAATGACCTTTTGTTCATTAAAAACATCAGAAGAACTTCGCAGGAATAACGAAAGTCAAAAACATACTGACTTCACACCTTTGTCCGCACGGATCACATTGCAAAAGGCAAAGGTATTACGTACGGACCTCTTTGTCATTTCCAGAGGCTATAAATACATCCCTTTTGCTCCTTCATTTGGGACAAGAAATTTGATAATAATGAGAGCAATAGGGGAGATTTTGCATAAGTGAGATCAGAATTTTTCTCATTCTTATCACCTTAAACAAATCAAACACTTTCCCAACAAAATCAAACCATAGGAAGATATAAAAGAACCAATATTGGTGAGATCTCCTTCCAAACCCTAATAATACTTTAATATCTCATTTGCAAAGTCTTTAATCCATTTACGAATCATTTTTGTTCAATCTATCATCCATAATGTAGTCTTTAACTTATTTTTGCACAATGTATACCCAAACCATCTAAATGATTCTAAAAGGCTTTCCATACACAATGTGCTTAAGAATGGAAGTCCAATGGAAATAGTAGTTTTTTATGACTATTTCAAGCATTGTCTTTCCATCACTTACTTTCAAATGTTCTTATTTCCTAAAATCATATCTTGGTCCATTTTCTTTTAAAAGTTACTATAATAAAAGTAACCCTAATCTACAAGGATGAACTCATCACTCATATTAAAGATGTGGTTCTAGGGATTATGTTTACAATGTTGATATAACTCCATTTCTTCTATTTTCTTCCTGAAATGTGACAAAAGTTCAAGTTTAACTTCAAAAGATTTATCATTTCTCTACTTGAAACACACAATCTGCATTGTTGTCTCTCAAGAAAAGCTCAAAACCACCATTGGTGTACTATCCTAGGGTTTGGAGATGACAAACCTATGATTGGACATTTAACTTTTTTTAGGTTTGATGATCAACTTTCTGGACAGTTTTGAAGTTGTCACTCTCCTTTTTTTCAAGTCTAATCGAAGAAACATCAGAAAATGAAATAAGATAAAGAAAAATAACATACTACACATGGTCATCCGTACGGACTTCCTTGTAAAGGAGCACTAATCCGTATGGATCAGTTTGCAAGCCGTAACATTGGTTCAGTTCTTTTTTTCTTCAGTTTTTTTCAGTATAAGACTTGCTTTAAACCTCTTTTTTATCAAAGCAAACAATTTTCTCTAAAACTGCACAGTTTTCTCTTTTATTTTAGCTATAAAGTCAATTGATTTTTAAAACACACACACACACACTCTCACAATGTTCAAAAAGGGTTAGAAAGTCTCATAGATATGAGGCATTTCAGGTGAGCATTAAATTCTCTTCCCGAGGCGTAACGTGACCTCCGAACTCAAAATATTATATCAAAAAGCCTTTTATCAATGTTTTGGGCTCACAATACGGCGTGTCGTCTCTCTTTTCAAAGAAATTCTCCATCCAAAATTTTAAAACATTTTCAAACTTCCCAATGAGTTCTAGAATCGGATTGGGTAATTTCAGTTGACGACTCCGCAGGGGACACTTTCATGTTTTAAAACTTCTTTTAAATTCTTTAAAACATTGCGCGGGTCAAACTTTCGTTTACCCCTTTTCGACTATTGTGTGTTTGTTACTTTTCTTTGCTTCATTGCTTTTTCAAAAAAATAATAATAATATGTGCTTCATATACACCTTGCTCTTTGAAGTGTCTTTTTTTGTTGTGCATATTTTGTCCATAAAAATGCTCTTATTTTTACCATGTTCATAAAATGTTTTGATCATCCTTTTTACTCATAAAATGTTCGTGCAAATATTAATATATTTAAGACACATTTTGAAAATCTCTATTTTGACTCAAAAATGAATTTAGTTACCGAACACTACACGCACCATTGCCATGTACACTTGCACACTACAACCCTGAACCCGGGATGGTCTTAGTTGCAGTTTGAAGGTGTTCCTATGCCTCTCTTGCGCGCACGGGATCATTCCAAATAATCCATCCTCGCAAGTGTCAGACGTGCATTATTTGCATCACACTTTGTCAGAGACTTGGTTGGTTTTTGGCATAGTCCGTGTCATAAAGCCTAAAATGTACATTCCATATTGGTCATCTTCTGAGTCAAAACCTAGAAGTCAAGGTCCCTTGCGAAAGCAAGCTCGACAGGGTCATCTGTTGACTCAATCTTGATTTCTAGTGTTGACTTAGACATTAACCTATATTAGATATACATCAACACTCAATGTGCACCATGTCATCGAGCCTTTAATGCACAACCCATGACAATTAGTACTTAGTCAACTCTAAAAGTCAAAGATCCCTTGCAAAAGCAAGACAAAGAAAGGTCATGCTAACTTTGACATGATCTTAACTTCAAGATATTGGCTTCGATCGCAATTTGCATGGCATATGCATTGAAACTCATATGACAAGCTTGGTCCTTAAGGTCGTTTCTCTTTTGGATGGTGGAATCTGCTTGCCCTATAGTACCTTCGCTCAGGGCTGTTCGCCCTGGAAAGACGAAGTAAAGGTGAAAATGAGGGGCCTATAGACGTAATGATGGATTCCACTAACCCAAGATCTAGAGTAGTTGCGAAAAAGAAGAGCAGTCTTTTCTAACCATTTAAGATTCAAAGAAGACATGTTTTAAGTAAACTAGAACAGTTAATAAAAAACAATGTCATGGTCCCATTTCTGGAATCCTTGATCTCGACCTTTCACGGTCCGATATCCAACCTCGATCTTTCACAATTCAATTTCTATTCTCGACCTTTCACGGTCTGTACTCCAAACATGACCTTTCACGGTCCCATCTTCGATCTCGAACTTTCATGGTCCAATTTCCGTTCTCGACCTTTCGCGGTCTGAACTCCAATCTTAACCTTTCAAGGTCCGATCTGAACCTTTCACGGTCCAATTTCAATTCTCGACCTTTTACGGTCCAATTTCCTTTCTAGACCTTTCACAGTCCGATCTCCAATCCCGACCTTTCAAGGTCCGATCTCCGTTCTCGACCTTCTACGGTTCGATCTCCAATCTCGACCTTTCACGGTCCGATCTCCGATCTCGACCTTTCACGGTCCAATTTCCGTTCTCGACCTTTCACTTTCTGAACTCCAATCCCGACCTTTCATGGTCCAATTTCCAATCTCGACCTTTCACGGTCCGATCTCCGATCTCGACCTTTCACGGTCCAATTTCTGTTCCCGACCTTTCACGGTCCGATCTCCAATCGCGACCTTTCACTGATCGATCTCCAATCCCGACCTTTCACGATCTAATCTCCGATCTTGACCTTTCACTGTCCAATTTTCATTCTTGACCTTTCACGATCTGAACTCTAATCCCGACCTTTCAGGGTCCGATCTCGACCTTTCACGGTCCAATTTCTATTCTCGACCTTTCACATTCTGAACTCCAATCTCGACCTTTCACGGTCCAATTTTCGTTCTCGACCTTTCACGGTGTGAATTCCAAACCCGACCTTTCACGGTCCAATTTCCATTCTTGACCTTTCATGGTCCAATTTCCATACAGTAACTTTCACAGTCCGATCTCCAATCCCGACCTTTCACGGTTCGATCTCCATTCTCGACCTTTCCCGATCTGATCTCCAATCTCGACCTTTCACGGTCAGATCTTCGATCTCGACCTTTCACGGTCCATTTTCCATTTTTAACCTTTCACGGTCCAACTTCTGTTCTAGATGTTTCACGGTCCGATCTCCAATACCGACCTTTCACTATCCGATCTCCGTTCCCGACCTTTCACGGCCCGTTCTCCAATCCCGACCTTTCACGATCCAATTTCCGTTCTCGACCTTTCACTGTCTGAACTCCAAACCCGACCTTTCACAGTACGATCTCTGATCTCGACCTTTAACGGTCCAATTTCCGTTCTAGACCTTTCACTGTTCAATCCCCAATCCCGACCTTTCACAGTCCGATCTACGTTCCCGACCTTTCACGGTCCGATCTCCAATCCCGAGCATTCACTGTCAGATCTCCAATCACGACCTTTCACGGTCCGATCTTCGACTCGACGTTTCACGGTCCAAATTCCGTTCTCTACCTTTCATGGTTTGAACTCCAATATCGACCTTTCGCGGTCAGATGTCCATTTTCGACCTTTCATGGTGTGAACTCCAAACCCGACCTTTCACGGTCCGATCTCCGATCTCGACCTTTAACGATCCAATTTCCGTTCTAGACCTTTCATTGTTCAATCTCCAATCCCGACCTTTCATAGTCCGATCTCTGTTCCTGACCTTTCACGGTCCGATCTCCAATCATGACCATTCACTGTCCGATCTCCAATCCCAACCTTTCACGGTTCGATCTTCGATCTCGACGTTTCACGGTCCAATTTCTGTTCTCAACCTTTCACGGTCTGAACTCCAATATCGACATTTCACGGTCCAATTTCCGTTCTCGACCTTTCACGGTGTGAACTCCAAACTCCACCTTTCACGGTGTGAACTCCAAACCCTACCTTTCACGGTCCGATCTCTGATCTCGACCTTTCATGGTCCAATTTTCGTTCTCGACCTTTCACGGTCTGAACTCCAAGCCTAATCTTTCACTGTCCGCTCTTCGATCTCCGATCTCGACCTTTCACGGTATGAACTCCAATCCCGACCTCTCACGGTCCGATCTCGACCTTTCACGGTCCAACTTCTGTTCTCGAACTTTCACAGTCTGAACTCCAATCTTGACCTTACACGGTCCAATTTCCGTTCTCGACCTTTCACGGTGTGAACTCTAAACCCGACCTTTCACGGTCCACTTTCTGCTCTAGACCTTTCACGGTCCAATTTCCATTCTAGAACTTTTACGGTCTGATCTCCAATCCCGACCTTTCACGGTTCGATCCCTGTTCCCGACCTTTCCCGGTTCGAACTCCAATATCGACCTTTCACAGTCATATCTACGATCTCGACCTTTCACGGACCAATTTCCATTCTCGACCTTTCACGATCCAATTTCCATTCTAGACATTTCACGGTTCGATCTCCAATACCGACCTTTCACGGTTCGATCTCCGTTCCTGACCTTTCACCGTCCGATCTCCAATCCTGACCTTTCATGGTCCGATCTCCGATCTCGGCCTTTCATGGTCCAATTTCTGTTCTCCACCTTTCACGGTCTAAACTACAAACCCTGCCTTTCACGGTCCGATCTCCGATCTCGTCCTTTCACGGTCTGATCTCCGATATCGACCTTTCACGGTCCAATTTCGGTTCTAGAGCTTTCATGGTTCGATCTCCAATCCCGACCTTTCACGGTTCGATCTCCAATCCCGACCTTTCACGGTCCGATCTATGTTCCCGACCTTTCACGGTCCGATCTCCAATCCCGATCTTTCACAATCCGATCTCCAATCTCGACCTTTCACGATCCAATTTCCGTTCTCAACATTTTACGGTCTGAACTCCAATACCGACCTTTCACGGTCCGATCTCCGATCTCGACCTTTCACGGTCCAATTTCCGTTCTCGACCATTCACGGTCTGAACTCCAATATCAATCTTTCACGGTCCAATTTCCGTTCTCGACCTTTCATGGTGTGAACTCCAAACCTCACCTTTCACGGTCCGATCTCTGATCTCGACCTTTCATGCTCCAATTTCCTTTCTCGACCTTTCACGCTCTAAACTCCAAACCCAACCTTTCACGGTCTGATATCTGATCTCAACCTTCCATGGTCTAAACTCCAATCTCTACCTTTCACGGTCGATCTCGACCTTTCACGGTCCAATTTCTGTTCTCGACCTTTCACAGTCTGAACTCCAATCTCGACCTTTCACTGTCCATTTTTCGTTCTTGACCTTTAATGGTGTGAACTCCAAACCCGACCTTTCACGGTCCGATCTCCGTTTTCGACCTTTCACGGTCAGATCTCTAATATTGACCTTTCACGGTCCAATTTCCATTATCGACCATGGTCCAATTTCTGTTATAGACCTTTCACGGTCCGATCTCCAATACCAACCTTTCACGGTCCAATCTCCATTCCTGACCTTTCATGGTCCGATCTCCGATCTCGACCTTTCACGGTCCAATTTCCGTTCTCAACCTTCCAAGGTCTGAACTACAAACCCGACCTTTCACGGTCCGATCTCGACCTTTCACGGTCCAATTTCCATTCTATACCTTTCTCGGTTCGATCTCCAATCCAGACCTTTCACGGTCCGATTTCCGTTCCCGACCTTTCACGGTCTGATCTCCAATCATGACCTTTCACGGTCCGATCTCCATTCCCGACCTTTCACGGTCTGAACTTCGATCTCGACCTTTCACGATTCAATTTCCGTTCTCGACATTTCACGCTCTGAACTCCAATCCCGACCTTTCATGGTCCGATCTCCGATCTCGACCTTTCACGGTCCAATTTCCGTTCTCGACCTTTCACGGTCTGAACTCCAATATCGACCTTTCATGGTCCAATTTTCGTTCTCGACCTTTCACGGTGTGAACTCCAAACCCCACCTTTCACGGTCCGATCTCTGATCTCGACCTTTCACGGTCCAATTTCCGTTCTCGACCTTTCACGGTCTGAACTCCAAACCCTACCTTTTACGGTCAGATCTCCGATCTCGACCTTTCACGGTCTGAACTTCAATCCCGACCTTTCACGGTCCGATCTCTGATTTTGACCTTTCACGATCCAATTTCCGTCTCGACCTTTCACGGTCCAATTTTCTTTCTCGACCTTTTACGGTCCGATCTCCAATCCCGACCTTTGTTCAGTTTTTTTCCAGTTTTTCCAGTTTCAGACTTGTTTTAAACCCCTTTTTTATCAAAGCAAACATTTTCTCTAAAACTGCACAGTTTTCTATTTTCTTTTAGCTATAAAGTCATTTGATTTTTAAAACACACACACACACACACTCACAATTTTCAAAAAGGGTTAGAAAGTCTCATAGACAGGGGCGAATCCAAAGAGGAAGTGAGGTGGGCTCCACCCCACCTCAGAATTTCGATAATTTTTTTTACCTAATTGGACTTTAGTTCTTTTAACCAAAATCATAGGCCCAAAGGTTAAGCCCAAAATACTTACGAACTTGTCGTCTAGAACTTTCCAGCACGCTCGCGGGTATGCAATACTATTACTAACAACCAACTCTCCATGCTTTGCCCGATCATAAGTCTGTAAACTCTCAAGAAAATAACAAAGGATATCAAGTTCAAGGGCCAAGACTAAAGGCTCACATAGTTGGCTTGGCTCAGGTTTCACATTTTATGTCAAAATTTCTCTTATGCTCTCAAATTTCTTGAAGTAAATATATTTTCTAGATCTTTTAATGTTTAAAATTTTGTACAGATTTTAGTCAAAAATGTTAACATTTAAATGTTTAGTTGTTATCTTTAAACTATTTCAAAATGTAATGTTTTTGTGTTTAATATAAATTGTACTACCTCCGTCCCACTTCAAGAGTCCTACTTTCCCTTTTGGTCCGTCCCAGACTAAGAGTCCTACTTTCCCTTTTGTGTTATCTTTAGAATGATTTAATTTAAATATTGGTTCTCTAAAAAATGGTAGTTTAAATTTATAGGTGTGTGTAAAATGACAAGTGAAAAGCCGCAATCAAAGCGAACAAAATTTATTGATTCATGGTTTTCAAAGTCTACTATCAAAACATCAAGTTCAAATGATGTTCCTGAACCTTTGATAGCCTCATCCCCAAGTACAAATGTCCAACCGTTATCTTTAGAGCCTCATTTACAGCCAGAAGATTATGTCAATGCTATTGAAAGAGATCCTGGAAAAAGATGTACTATTTGGAAATATCCGGTGAATGAACGTGATTATGTTAGAAGAGCCTATGTTTCTTTGGGTCCATATATACCTAAGGGTCCATATCCCTTCACTCAACATGGGGATCAACAATGTAAATTTCAGTTTTCTTGGTTCAATGATAATCCATGGCTTGAGTATTCAATTGAGTGTGACAGTGCATATTGCTTCTCTTGTTTCTTATTTGATACCCAAGATTCTCATCAATATCATACTCGTACACCGTTCACCAGAGATGGGTTTAAAGCCTGGAAGAGGGTTACTTCTTGTGATAATGCATTTGTAAGGCACATTAGAGGCATTGAATCTCCCCATAATGAAGCAATGGAAAAATGGGATGGTTTGATGAACCCTGACAAACAAATTGAAGCAGTTTTTCTTTCAAAATCATCAAAAGATGTGGAAGATAATCGGTTGAGGCTTAAGGCTTCAATTGAAAGTATTAGATTTCTAGCTAATCAAGGTGCTTCTTTTAGAGGTCATGATGAATCTTAGAACTCATTGAAGGCTGGAAACTTCAGGGAAGTTATAAATTTGTTTTCAAGAATGAGTGTGGATGTTGACAGGGTTAGGTTGAATGCTCCTGGAAATGTTAAGTATATAAGTCCATCAATTCAAAAGCAGATATTAAGTATTCTTGGTAACAAAGTCAGGGACAAGATAAGTGAAGAAATTGGTAATTCAAAGTATTGTATTCTTGTTGATGAAGCGGTAGACATCTCTAGTAAGGAGCAAATGGCCATTATCTTGAGATTTGTTGATTATCAAGGTATGATCGGGAAAAGGTTTTTTTTTTTTAAGATTGTGAGTGTTCCTAACACTACCTCACAAACTCTTAAAAATGAGATATGTAAAGTGCTGACTATGAACAATCTTCAAATGAAAAATATGCGTGGTCAAGGATATGATGGTGCTAGCAATATGAGGGGTATTTACAATGGGTTGCAAGCATTGTTTCTTGAAGATTGTCCTTATGCATATTATGTGCATTGCTTTGCACATCGTTTGCAATTGACATTAAATGCTACAGCTAAGGGAGTGCAAAACATCTGGCAATTTTTCTCAACCTTGACTCTAATTGTGAATTTTGTAGATTCTTCCGCTAAGCGTCATTCTGCATTAAAAGATGTTAGAAAGGAGGAAATTGCTAATTTTATAGCATGCGAACTGCTTCAGTCAGGTTCTGGTGCTAATCAAGTTTGTACATTGCAACGACCCGGTGCTACTAGATGGAGCTCACATTTTTGATCTATTAAGAGTTTGATTGAGCTATTTAGTTCAATCAAACAAACACTTTGGGATATGATTGAGCATACTTCCTCAGAAGTACGAGTGGAAGCTAAAATAGTTCTTAAAGCTATGAGAACATTTGATTTTGTATTATGTTTGCTTCTAATGCACAAAGTGATGAAGACAACTGAAGTTCTTTGTCAGGCATTATAGAAAAGGTCTCTTGACTTTGTAGATGGAATGCATTTTGTTGGACATAAAAAATCACTTATTCAAGAGATGAGGCAAGAAGGTTGGGAGAAGTTGTTAAGTGATGTAGAATCTTTCTGTCTCAAGCATGATATTGATATGCCAAATATGATTGCTCGTTACAAGGATGGTACGGGTCGCCCTTGTCAACAAAGAGATTTCATTAAGGTTGAGCATCATTACCGTATTTATGTATCCAATGCTCTACTTGATCTTCAGTTGAGTGAGTTTGATAGAAGATTCTCAGACCAAACATCAGAACTTCTTATACTTAGCTCAACATTGGATCCTTGTGATAACTTTAAAAAATTTACATGTGATGGTGTATGCAATCTTGTAAAGAAGTTTTATCCTAGGGACTTTGATGATGTTGAAATGTTTGCTCTAGAATTAGAGTGACCATTTTATGAGAGAGTGATGCGTAAGGATCCAAAATTTGAGAAGTTGGAATCTATTGCAGACTTGTGCCGAACATTAGCTGAAACGAGGAAGCCAGTATTATTTCCTATGCTTTACAGGTTGATTTGTTTAGTTATGACTGATGCTGCAAGAAATGTGTTGGATCAATATCCGTCCAATCATCAAGATATATCTCCTAGCGTTTGACCTGAAAACAAAACCCACGACTAGCCGAAATGGTCTCCGGCGAAGACCCTCGAGTGTGAGAGTAAGTATGGAGTATTTGAAAGCTAAATATTATAACGAACAGATGTATTCATAATAACAAAAAGCAATTAACTTGGAACGGTTGATATTGTCATGTATTTATAGTTGTAGATGAGAGTTATATTTGTAATAGGATTGTGTTAGATCCTTGGAATCGTGGATCAGATTAGCATAAGATATCTTTTCCATAAATAACTCCTGATTTTTAGGGAGTCTGTTATGGAAAGAAATTCACGCCTGGACTCTGTAGGTCGTCATAGCATCGTAGGTCGAGGTCGTCTGTTTAGATCCAGGTCGACCTGACTGATGGATAGGATCGGGTCATGCCCGAACTGGGATCTGGATCGTATGTCAGACGATAGCTAGGTCTGGACCACGTAGGTCGGACAATGAGCTAGGTCGACTGATCTTGTTGATTGGCCTTGGGCCTGGTAATAATTGGGCCTAGCCCACTGAGAATGTCGTGGCAATAATATGTAAATAATTGGGCTTGCTCGTTGGGCCTAGCCTGTCACTTTTATTCCGTTTAGTGGCCCCCAACTTTCTGAGTTGATTTTTGTCGACCAGGAAGTTAAAGAAATTTTTGACTTAGTTTTGAAGTAGATCGTAGGTCAATACTTGAACTGTTGTTTGGTCGACCTATGGTGATGTGGTTCAATCCTGGCCGTTGACTGTGGATGACTGGATCAATAGAAGCGCCGTATTTCCATAATCATTGCAGCCTAAAAAAACGTCCGGGTATTTAAACGTTGATTAACCGTTGGGAACCCTTGCCCTTTACACTTCGAGAAAGGATTAATAAGAAGTATAAAAGGAAAAACCTTTTCCTTTTTGGATTTTACAAACCTTCAATACTCAGGCGTATATTTTCGGTGACATGCAAAGCAGAGCTCTTGATCTACGGTGCCCCCAATCCTTTATTTTACTCGTTACGACCTTCGTCACCGACTTAATTTGAGGTATTCTTCAATTTCTTTGCTTTACTGTCTTGTTTTTGAGCTTTTGTTGATTTCTGCCATGGCTAGGACTTTTAGCTGCGAACCTGGGGCCTGGTATGGGTATTGCACCGTTAATCACCGAATATATAAGCACATAGGGGGAGTGTGGAAGGAGATGTTGATGACTGAGTGCGCCTCCATCTTAACAAGGTGGGGATTGACTTTTAGCAAACTAGGTTTTCCAGTAGGAGAGAACTTGGGAGATTTAGGAATAGACGACCCAAATGTTGTATAATTTCATCTTTTTCACGAGTTACTCGACCATCTAGCTTTGTTCTATGTCATGGATCCCAATAAGCCCTCCTTCCTTAGAAATAGAAAGGGGTTTCCAGGGGAATCTAAGTCGTCCTTAGGTAGGTCGCCTGAGTATGAATATAGGACTGATTCCCCTGTTTCTTCTTCTTCTTCTTCTTCTTCAGATATGGCTGCTCAAGGGGGAGCTGCAGCTTCTAATTCATCTAGCCCGCGGATCATGGACGCATTTGACTCCTCAGTGGCTACAGGGAGGAATGAGAGGGGCTATGTACCTCCTAAGACAATTCGTGGGAAAAGGAATTCAGAGTCTCGGATAGCCATGGTGTATAACTTCTGTGAAGTAGATAAGAAAGAGTTCAATGTGACTCATTACAGCAAGAAGGAGTTTATGTCCCAATTTGGTGATACCTTCACTTCTGATCCTACTAGGGTGGCCTTTTTCTATGGCCAGTTTGAGGCTGGCTTGTGACTTCCCTTAGATCCCTTCGTGAATGAATTTCTTGAGTGTATGAATGCCTTACCTCTCCAGCTGGGAGCTAATACTTGCAGGGTTCTGGTATGCTTTGCAATGGTGTGTAGATTTTTAGGATTTGAGCCTTATCTTCATGTTTTCAGAATGTTCTTTATATTTATGGTAGACAAGGTGGACTTGGGAATTAGTACCCAATCTAGACCTCATGCCCCCAAACTTTTTGTCTATCTTCCTAGCAAAGTAAGTGGCTGGAACACTCACATTATGTTAGTAGAGAGTAGGAGGGGATGGGAGTTCCCTCTGCCAAGTGCTGAGTCTAAGGTGATGAAGGAGGAGGACTATTGGATGCCAGAATGGAGTGACGACTTGTATAAGAAACTTGTAAAGGTAGCTTCTAGGGGGCCCATCAGCTGGGATATTCTAGGAACCACCAAGAATAATTATATCCAGGCTGGTATGATGCTTGGTAGGGGGATGTGGTTCCTTTGGTCCCCATAGTTAGATGCTTGAGGTATCCTGACTGGGTCACCCACGAGGGGGGTAGATTTAGATTTGAAAGTCAGTGTCATGATTGCAAGAAAGAGCCCGACCACTACAGGCTGAAAGTGGATCATTTTGGTGGTTGGTGTTTACTCGCCTTTATCCCTTAGCTCGTCCATTGATTTCTCGCATGTAGAACTTTAGCTCGTACTTGTTTTGCTCATATGTAGAACTCTAGCTCGTACATAGAACTTTTATTTATCCACTAATTCTGGAGTCGAGGTGGAGACTGAGCCAGTACGGGAGTTGGTGCAAGAGGCTCCTCGAACTAGGGCCAGGACCCATGTTGTTGACCTTGAAGGTGATGAGGATGAGGAAGATGATCGTCCCCTCCAGACGAAGAAACGATCCAAAACCAACCCCCCACCATCTCAAAAAGGGAAGGCCGTTACCAGTAGCTCCAAACCTCTAAGTATCCAAGTCTCATATCCCGAGCTAGTTCAAGCTCGTGTGGATAATCTGAGCGATGTTGCTTTGCTCACCGGGGTGGACAGCTCTTGCAGGGAGTATCCGAAGCTCAAGTATGGCCAGGTGGTGGTGACGAGAGCTGTAGACCAAGATCTAGTTAAGAAATTTGCTGACAAGGGCTTGACTGCTGAAATGTTCAAAGCTAGATTGGGGCTGGTCCACTCCGAGGTAACACTTTTAAGTTTTTACATAAATACCATTCTTTTTTCTTGCTCGTATTTTCGTCAAGTTTTAGTCGATCTGATCCTTGGGCTTTGCTGTTGTAGGCCCTTGCTATGGTTGAGCTAGCTACAAGTTATTAGAAAGCTTTTGAGGAGCAAGAGAAACTTGCCAAGACCATGCTGGATCGAAAGTCTAATGAGCTGGGGATGTTGGAGAAGAAATACTCCGATCTTGAGGAGAGGCATGCCGATCTTGATTCAGCCTATGAGTCTCTCAAACTTGTGAAGGAGGATGCTTTGAAGGCCAAGGAGGATGTTTGGGGAAAACTAGGTGACGCCAAAAAGGAGCTGGCATCAGCCAAGTTTAGTAAAGAGATGGTTGATCAGGACCTTGAAGTGGTGACCAAGATGGTGGAGGAGAGTACTGCATGCTAGCCAAGCAAGCTGACGAACAGAAACGAGCTCGGCAGTAGTGGGAAGAGGAGGCCCAGGCCAAGTTGGAAGCAACTGTCAAGGCTGCTATCGAAGCTTACAAGGAGAGTGATGATTGTCACAACTATGTCACTGAGCAGGCAAGATCGTTATTTGATGTGGGTCGCCGCCATATGGCTCATTGCATCTTAGTTGATCCTTCAGTCGACCTATCCCTTGAGCAGCTAGCCAAGTGGGCCTCAGAGGAGCAATACAACATGGCAGCTCGTCAAGCTCACCCTCTTGTCCCGTATAACGATAATGATTTGGCTGCCCTAGATGATGAGGATACTGAGTTGGAGGCTGAGCCTTGGGTGGTGCTTCCCATTGAGCCAGTAAATTTCAATACTATATTGAAGGAGCTTAAGGATCCTGATAAGTTAGCGTTCGAGGGAGACACCCCCAAGTATGGCTTCATTGAATCAAACAAACTTAACGATCTTCAACAGCAAGAGAAAGATGTGGGTGAAAGCTACTACCAGCGATCAAATTGAAACCGATCCAGCTGTTTGACCTTTCTTGAACTTTTAGTTGGTTGTATAACAAGACAAGTTCCCAAACAATTTTTTGGTTTTTATCTATGTAATCAATGCCTTGGCCCAACTTTTTGGGAGGCATCTCAACTTGTAACATTTTATTTAGCAAAGTCCTGGCCCACTTTGGGGGACTTGTTTTCGTTTAATCGTAGTTGAATTTTTTCTTGAATCTTTTTGCCTTTGATCCTTGCATGAATATTTGTCGAACTAGATTTGATAGGATAAACGAGATCACTAAGAGTCTTTAGTCGGACTGCTTTTAGAAATAACGTCGACCTAATACTTGGACCATTTGATAATGAGATTGACTAAGAGTCGAGTCCTATTTAGATCGAGGTCAACTGAGGGTCGTACCCGTTTAAAGGAACGAGGCTGACTACGGGTCGAGCCTGTTAGAACGAAGTCAACTATAAGTCGGACTTGTTAAATGAACAAGAGTGATTAAGAATCGAGCCTGTTTAAAGGAACGAGGTTGACTAAGAGTCGAGCCTGTTAGAACGAAGTCGACTAAGAGTCGGACTTGTTAAATGAACGAGACTGATTAAGAATCAAGCCAGTGTAAAGGAAGGAGGCTGACTAAGAGTCGAGCTTGTTAGAACGAAGTTGACTAAGAGTCGGACTTATTAAATGAACGAGACTGATTAAGAATCAAGCCTGTTTAAAGGAACGAGGCTGACTAAGAGTCGAGTTGAGTCCTATTTAGATCGAGGTCAACTGAGGGTCGTACCCGTTTAATGGAACGAGGCTGACTACGGGTCAAGCCTGTTAGAACGAAGTCAACTATAAGTCGGACTTGTTAAATGAACAAGAATGATTAAGAATCGAGCCTGTTTAAAGGAACGAGGTTGACTAAGAGTCGAGCCTGTTAGAACGAAGTTGACTAAGAGTCGGACTTGTTAAATGAACGAGACTGATTAAGAATCAAGCCAGTGTAAAGGAAGGAGGCTGACTAAGAGTCGAGCCTGTTAGAAAGAAGTTGACTAAGAGTCGGACTTATTAAATGAACGAGACTGATTAAGAATCGAGCCTGTTTAAAGGAACGAGGCTGACTAAGAGTCGAGCCTGTTAGAATCGATGCACAAACGTAACACAATTTTAGGTTGAATAGAACTGCAACTTTATTGAAGTAGTAGCACGATTACATAGAAAACGGAGAGCTAGAACTAGAACTAGAACTAAACTCAAACTTGAAAATGGAAACTAACTTTGAAACTAAACTAAAAGTAGTATCTGATAAGGTGGGTAGCATGCCATGGGTGCTTAAACTCTTCACCATCTAGATGGGCAATCATGTAAGTTCCCTCCTTAATAACTCGAGTAACAATGTAGGGACCTTCCCAGTTGGGATATAACTTATTCATCTGAGTTCTCCTTCCGGTTGACTCAATCCTCCTTAACACATGGTCGCCTACTTGGAACGACATTATCTTTACTTTCTTATCATGATAGATCTTAGTTTTCTGCTTATAGTTGATCGTCTGTAACTGAGCCGTATCTCGCTTCTCGTCGATCAAATCCAAGTCGATCAACCTGTTGATGTCGTTTTTCTCCTTATCAAAGAAAATTACCCTTGATGTGGGGAATTATAGCTCGGCTGGTGCCATGACTTCTGATCCATATGCAAGAGCGAAAGGGGTTTCACCCGTGGGCCCCCGAGTGGTTGTGCGGACTGCCAGTGAGCGATGGGAAGTTCATCCAACCAGTTGCTACGTCGACCAACCAGCCCTGTCTTGAGTGCGGAGAGGACCAACTTGTTTGCTGCTTCAGCTTGCCCGTTGCCTTGAGGATAGGCAACTAAGATTTCCAATGCTTGACTCCTACTCTGTTCATTTCATCTTCGAAAGCTTCGGAGAACTGTAGACCGTTATCCGACACTATAGCTCATGGAATCCCAAATCCACACCAAATGAAGTCATGAATGAAGTTGATGTCGTTCTCCTCTGTAATCCTGGCCAATGTCTTGGCCTCGACCCACTTTGTAAAGTAATCAATAGCAACGATCACATACTTGCAATTTCCACGGGCGGGTGGGAAGGGTCCAATCAAATCTACTCCCCACATATCGAAGGGCCAAGTTGCGACCACTGGAGTTTGCTCGGTGGTAGGCAAGTGAGGTATATTGGTGAACCTTTGACATTTATCACACCCTTGAACGAAGTCGTGAGCGTCAACCCTCATGTGCGGCCAATAATAGCCTATTGTAATCAACTTGTCGGCCAAAGTTCTGGCCCTCGGGTGTCCACCACAAACTTCACTATGCACCTCGTACATCAGCTAGGTAACTTCTTGGGGATGGATACATTTCAATAAAGGCTTAGTGAAGGACCTTCTGAATAATGAATTTCCTTGAATAACATACCTCAAAGCCTTTTTCTTGATAGCTCGAGCTGCTTTCTCGTCATCAGGTAGCTCGCCGATTTCTAAGTATGCTCGCATTTCCTCGATCCAACACTTAGTGTAGACCCAATCTCTTGTAGTATCCTCCAGGCATTGAATCTGAACTCGCTCATAAGCTTTATGTTTGAGGTAAGAGATAGGTTCCTCGTGTGGCTCATCTGATGTAGCCAATTTTGAGAGTAGATCAGCCAATTCATTATCATCTCGACCAACCCTCTGTATCTCCCAAAATTCCAAGTCTTTGATCAGCTCCTTCACCAGGTCGCAGTACTTGACCAAGGTGGGATTCAGGACTTCATACTCTCCTTTAACTTGATTTACTATCAACTGCGAGTCACAGTAAGCCACGATCTTGGTTGCCCCAAAGCACTTTGCATATTCGATGGTTGTGACCAAGGCTTCATACTCGGCCTGGTTGTTAGATGCCTCAAATTTGAATCTCAACGCTTCCTCATAGACTGTCCCTGATTCTGGCTCGACCAATACAATCCCAGCCCCAGTAATGTTCTTTGTTGCTGACCCATCAGAGTACACTTTCCAGCATTTGTCGGGAAAACTTATGTTGGGCTGAGTTGGTGGTTCCTTTCCCTTTGCTTTCTCCTTCTGAGCTCGTAGCTCGCTATCTTTCTTGGTGAACGTAAGCTCGACCAAGAAGTCTGCTAAAGATTGAGCTTTCAATGCCTTTCGAGGCCTATACTCAATATCGAATTCTGTGAGAGCAATTGACCAGTTAAGCAATTGGCCTGAACTTTCTGGCTTATGTAAGATTTTTCTTAGGGGCGCATTAGTTAGTACGACTATAGGATGAGCTAAAAAATATGCTCGCAACTTCCTAGATGCTACGACCAAGGCGTAGGCTACCTTCTCTGCATTATAGTATCTGCCTTCCACGTCGGATAAAGCCTTGATTACATAATACACAGGCTTCTGAAGCCTTCCTTCTTCTCGAACTAGAACAACGGCCACGGCTTGATCGCCAACAGACAAATAAATGAACAAAGTCTCCCCCAAGACTGGGCTGCTCAATAATGGTGGGGAGCCGAGATACTCCTTAAGCTGCTGGAATGATTAATGACATTCGGCCATCCATTCAAAAAATTTCGTCCCCCTCAAAGATTTAAAGAAGGGGAGAGACCTTTCTGCCGACTTAGCAATAAAGCGACCTAGGGCTGCCACCCTACCATTGAGTCGCTGCATCTCCTTGATACTCGTAGGCTCCTTCATGTCAACCAGAGCCTTGATCTTTTCTGGATTTGCTTCAATATCTCGCTGAGAAACCATAAAACCCAGAAACTTCCCTGCTGCTACTCCGAACACACATTTGCTAGGATTGAGCTTCACGTCATTAGCTCACAAATTGGCGAACGTTTCCCTTAGGTCGACCACATGATGTTCGGCCTTTGTTTAGATGACCATATCATTGACGTAGGCCTCCATGTTTCGGCCAATTTGGGAAGCAAAGACTTTGTTGACCATCCTCTGGTAGGTCGCTCCTGCATTTTTCAAGCCGAATGGCATCATATTGTAACAGTAGATACCCCAGCAGCTTGGAAGGCCGTCTTCACTATATCATCCTTGTGCATCTTAAGGTGGTGGTAGCCTGAATAGGCGTCGAGAAAGCTCAATGTGGTGTGTCCAGCTATAGAATCTACGAGCATGTCGATTCGAGGTAGAGGATAGCAATCCTTTGGGCAGGCTAGATTAAGGTTGGTGAAGTCGACACACATATGCCATTTGTCGTTGGATTTCTTCACCATCACCACGTTTGCTAGACAGGTGGTATGAGTGGCCTCCTTAATGATACCTGCACTTAAAAGTTTTTTTACCTCAAGTTTGATCGCCTCTTCTTTGTCGCGAGCAAAGCTTCGTAGCTTCTGTGCTTTATGTTTCATGGTCGGATTAACTTCCAATCTGTAAACAGCGACCTCCTCCTTGATTCCTTTCATATCTTCCACGCGCCAAGCAAAAACATCACTGCTTTCTCCTAGTAGCTTGATAATCTATGTTCTTTCCTCAACTGACAACTGCTTTCCGATTTGAATTTTTTGATCGGGATAGGAGTGATTAGTCGTCACTACTTCTAGCTCATCCACAACTTCTAACTCTGGACCATCTCTGAAGTAGGGTCTCAATAATGATCTCATGAACCCTCTTTCTTTCTTCGGCCCTCAAGTGGGGAGCTTCTTCAATAATCATGCCATCTAGCTTAGCTGCAATCTCATCGCTGGTGGTCCCCGAGTTTTGGTCGATCAGTAGGCATAGGTCGCCTATGATGACTTGGTCGACCATAACTGCATCTGAATCAACCATAGTATCTTGGGAGGGACATGTCGGCTTAGTCATGACATAGTCATGTGAGTGATAGGTCGCCTCATCCACGCAGGTGATCATAGATAGTCGTGAAGTTGTGGTGACAGATTTCTACAGTTTCAATTATCCCTCAGGAGTATCAACCTCTAGCTCCCTCTTCTTCCTTGTTCGAAGAACGTGATCAAGGTAGGCTCAAGCTGTACTTTGCACGCAGTCAATTCCAGCTAACGTCGAGAACTTAACTCGCTGATGGGGAATAGAGGCCACCATTCCAAGTGCGACCTGGCCAGGGATACCCAAAATAGCAGCATAATCACTATTTACATCAATAACAATAAATGTTACCTTGGTCGTAACCCTGAATGGATGCTGGCCTAAGTCGACGTCCAGCTCGATCTGTCCTCTAGCGTCCACCCTATGGTTGGTGAAGCCTTCGAGTCGACCATCATAGGGCAACAATTGCTCCTTTGTAAGTCCCATTTCTTTGAATGTTTTGTAGAAGAGGATATCCTTGCAGGCCCCTGTGTCTACCAAGAGTCTGCTCATCGTACACCCATCAATTGATCCTGGAAAACAAAAACTTGCTCTCTGGCCGCTATGTTGGTCACTAGCTCGTCAGGATAGAAACTGATAACCTCATCTCTGATGTAGCTTCTCGGTGGCACATGGGGGGCTTTATTGAGCTGGAAAATCTTGTGCTTCAGAGCAGTGTTACTAGCTTGCTCAGTAATCACTCCCAAATTCGGTCGAGGTTTCCTTGCCTCTTGTGTACCTCCAGTTGCTCGCTCACCTCCGCCAAGTTGAGCTCCTTTCATATACCTGTCAAGCCTCCCACTGTCGACCCACTTCTGGATGATACATTTCAGACTCATACAGTCTTCTGTAGTGTGACCCGTATCCTTGTGATAATCACAGAATTTGCTGTTATCCCTTCTGAACTTGTTTCCTGGGTTCATTGGGGCAGGTGGGCCTAGCTCGACCGTATTCAAAATTTCAGTGCGACTTACTGTCAGCGGTGTAAAAGTCTCGGGCACTCTCTCAGTCGCCCTTGTTCTGTTTTTCCCGTTCTTGTTGTTACCTCCATTCTTAGCTGGATCCTTCTTATCAGTATCTGCGGCCTCAGACTTAGGACCTTTTCCATTCTTCTTTTCTTTCCTCTCTTCAGCTATTGCCACATTGTAGGCCCTTTCAAACAATTCTTGTCGGGTCTTCACGCTCCGAACTTGTAACTCGTAGTCTAAGTCTGCAGAGGTCACCCCATTTCTGAAACAATTTATCACTTCCCTGTCTGTCAGGTCCTCCTCAATTTGGTTAACCATCTCTTTGAACTTGGTATAATAACTCATCGAGCTCTCATTCTTTCCTTGAGCCAAATTGTTCAGGTCGGTGACTGTCAACTTTCGGGCTTCAGCTGTCGAGAAGCGATCTATGAACTTCTTTCTCGTGTAATGCCATGTGGTAATGCAACCTGGTGCCAAACTACGAAACCAGGTCAGTGATGCCCCTGTGAGGGTGCTGGTAAGTGCCTTGCACATCATATTATCTTCGGTGGAGAAGAAGCACATGGTAGCCTCTAAATGCTGCATATGGTTCTGGGCGTTGGTCGCACCTGAATATTTGTCAAGAGTGGGCAACTTGAAGCCTTTGGGAGGTCGTTTCTCGAGCAATTCTCTGGACAAGGGCCGAAGAGTAAAATCATTTCGTTCGCCCTTTCTGGTATCCTCCTTCATGTCGGCCTCCCATTGCTCTAACCTCTTTTTCCACTGCAACCATTCCCTAGCATCTGGATTATCGTCCCTAGTATGGGAGACATCGTTGGATCTCTGCCGCTCGTCATGTCAAGGCTCTCTTCTTGAGTTGGCCCTATGCCTTTCACTCCTAGGGGGAGTCATTTTTCTACCTTGTCGACCTCTATGAGAAGGCGACCTTACTGAGTTTACTGGCGACCTGCGCCTCTCTTCCTTGCCTGGTGACTTGCGCCCATTCCTTTCTCGATGAGATTGCAACCTAACTGATCTCACAGGCGACCTGGCTGATCTTACTGGCGACTTGCATCCATTTCTCTCGCGGTGAGACTGCGATCTCTCTGTTCTACCAGGCGACCTATGCCTATTCCTTTCAGCCTCCCTTTGTCGCCTCAACTCTGACTCAGCTTCATGTTCCCTATTCGTATTGAGATGACTTCGCAAGTTGTCAGGTGGAATCGGTATGTGGGTGCGAATATGTGGTACGATCTGTCACTCACCATTCTGTCTGGCACTCCCGCTTTGACTAGCACTTCCGTCGGGCTGCCTATGAGAGACATGTGAGGGGACTGCCCTTTCCGACCTTCTGTCATTATGCTCGGGCTCTTCCTCCATCTCTAGTAGTTCTGCTAAAATTCTAGCCCGCTCCACTAGCGTCCGTATCAGCACCGGTGTTACCTTTATTATGCTCGTCCGAGGCTTCTGAAACCTGACCATCAGAAGTCACCATGATGATGGGTTGTAAGAAATTTCGAGGTCAAAAACACGATACCGGCAATGGAACCAAACTGATGCCGCAAGAATCGTGCTGGATCAATCTCCGTCCAATCAGCAAGATAGATCTCCTGGCGTTTGATCTGAAAACAGAACCCACGACTAGCCGGAATGGTCTCCGGCGAAGACCCTTGGGCGTAAGAGTAAGTATGGAGTACTTGAGAGCTAAATATTATAATGAACAGATGTATTCATAATAACAAAAAGCAATTACCTTTGAATAGCTTATATTGTCATGTATTTATAGTTGTAGATGAGAGTTATATTTGTAATAGGATTGTGCTAGATCCCTAGAATAGTGGATCAGATTAGCATAAGAGATCTTATCCATAAATAACTCCTGATTTGTAGAGAGTCCTTTATGGAAAGAATTATATTCAAGCCTGGACTATGTAGGTCATCATAGCATCGTAGGTCGAGGTCGTCTGTTTGGATCCAGGCGACACTCTTTTTAAAGAAATTCATCAATCCAAATTTTTAAAACATTTTCAAACCTTCCATGCGTTCGTGCATCGGATCGGGTAATTTCAGTGGGGGTGGAGTTGGAGTTGAGGATGTGAGGGAGTGGAAGAGTGGGAGAAGTGATGAAAGATGGCGAGGGTAACATGAGGTCAGGGTAGGCAAAGGAGGGAACAAGTAAGGAGGGTAATGAGGGTGGAAGTGGAGGCAGGGTTGGGGTGGAGGTGGAGGAGAAAGAGTGGGTGAGGTGGAGGATGGAGGGGTGGTGATGGGTTAGAGAAGAGGACGGGCGGAGCTAGGGGAGGGTGGGGATGGGGTTAGAGTTAAAGGGGTTAACATTTGTTAGTTTAAAAAAATCCCATTATATAAAAAAGTTATGAAAGGACGTAGCACTTTTAGAGATTGATCGATTCAGAATTGTATTGGATCAGCGTGCCGAAATCAAACGGATTGGATACTGAGTTTTGACTTGTAAGAGAGCCTGAAATAGATGAACGAACACGTAAACAAATTTGAGGCTTCACTATCTGATGACTCCAAATAATTCAGGGTCGGAATGGTTGCGGATATCTGGCAGGATATATTTAGTTGGTGCGGTACCTATGAAGACAACACAAACGAAGCACCGTTAAGGTCAAAGTTGGATGTTAATCCAAGGGTGTGAGAGTAAGAATACTGAGATTATAAGGCTTGAAATGTCTTGAATGTGTGTGAGTGTTTAGGGTTTGAGTAATATGGCTTACAATATAGATTTGTCACTTACCTTGTCCAAGGGGACAAATGTCTTATATTTATAGGCAATGGGGAGCTACTCGCTGACGTAAGCCATGAGGTCAGCCCTAAAGGGAACTTTAATCTTTGACCGCATACACGTGTCCGCATCTGATTGGGTCTATCAGGGAAGGAAGATTCACTATCAGAGGGGATGTCATTGATGTGGACAGGAGCCGTGTATTCGGCGCGGCGCATTAAATGCAATAGTAGGCGCCTGACTGAGCCACATTAAATGTGATGGGAGTGAGACAGTTATTGTAATGTCAGAGCCAGTAAGTAAACTTTCTCAATAAGCTTTGATATCAACCGGGAGTCTGGTGAGATAACCGGGAGTCTGGTATGAGACCGCGGTCAATGGTATTTGACGCGGGCACGGATGTGACGGTCATACCTCCTGCGATCACTAGTCTGATGGTCAGGATCCCTTCGGTCTGGACTAGGATGATGATGAGAGGAACGCAGTCTTGACCTCAGGGGTCTATCGTCCGCGGTCTTGACCCTGGAGGTCTAGGGAAAACCACGTCATACTGGGCCTTTGGACCAGACCGAGCTTGGGCCCGGTCTAGGTGGTTTGGGCTCATCAGTGGCCCCTAGCTCCAAGTGAATGATTATTTATGGTCTGATCGAGGAGCTACTAGTTAAGCTCGGTTCCATCAGATCGCTCCTTGGGCGGGCACCAGTGTTGGCACTTTTCATTGGTTTTTGCTCTGCCTCCCGTGTAAATAGGCACATGCACGTGTGGAAGCTTGTAGGCGCCTTCATTGCTCTCCCTCCTGGTTAACTGGTGGGTCCCTTGGCAGATGAAGAGACAGCGCGTGACAGGTACGGAGGGTACGTGTCAGCCATCCCAGAGGCGCAATAAATGCCAACCGCTTAATTTTTGAAATTTCAAATGTTTGGCGTCGGTTCAGGGTTCGAGGGGAATGGTTTGTGGGCTAATTAATACGGGTCAACCCGTATAGGTAGGCCTTATAAATACAAACCCTTCAACCCTCAGTACCCCTTTACCGTTTTCAAGCCTTCAAATTGCTAGAGAGAGAAAATTTGTGCTGCTTCTTACTTAGCGTCTTCTTCCTCCTTTTCCAAATCCGTAAGTAATTTTGTGCTTTAAACTCCTTTTCCCTCTCTATTTCTACTTTCTTCTGGACAACGATGTCAACCTGTGAGTTTGGTCCCGTTTGTCTGGAGGAACTAGGAGATGAGAATACCCCAGACCCGTTTGCAATTTGCAAAAGGTCAGGAGGAATATATAGGAAGGTGGCCTTTGGGTGGTTGAGGCTATCCTTGGACTGTTTTTGTTACTTTTGTGAGAAATACCAGTGGGGGCCCTTTGTCCCACCCAGGTTGTGGGAGGCGAAGAAGAAGTTAATTGTGAACGGTGACTTGTTGGTGTTGGGGGATACTCGTAGATTAAGAAGTTTTGTGATGGGGTTTCTGTGCAGGTTTCCCCGCGAGAGAGATCAGGCGTTGAATGCCACTGAACTGGTGAGGAGAGCGATTCACAATCCCTGAGTGATAACTAATTGGGAGAGATTGGAACTAATGGATCTTGTCCAGATGGATAAGTACCAGTGCTTGGCTGCAGAGGATACCAGTGCTCCCCTAGATGTTGAGCCTTTAAACACAATTTTCCCCGAGGTCCAGATCGAGGCCCCTGATGTGCCCGTGGTGGACGTGAGTAGTGATGACGGTGATGAAGTGGAGAAGGAGGTGGACGGAGGCGAGGAGGATGAACCGGAGGTAGAGCCCTCAAAGGGGTCATCTTCCAGTCTCTTTGGCTCTCCGAGCTTGAAGACCATGGATGATACCTGCGAAGGAGGGAGACCACATGGGGTCGGGCACGTCCCAGCAGGCCACAAGGATTGTGGATACCTTCGGGGAGGATTCTGGGGAAGAGGCCCCTGTCCGCGGCAAGAGACCCGTTGCTGAGGCCAATCCTGGTCGAGGCAAGAAAAGGAAAGGCAAGGAGGTGGCCTCCATTGATTGGGAGCAGGAGATCTATACCACTTACGGCATTGACCCAAATGCCTTTCATGTTCGCCCTCTCCAAGAAGTGGAGACGAAGAAGGGAAAACTGAGATTGGAGACGGTAGCTGATGTCCGTGAGGACAATAGGGCTTGTATTTTCTATGGGGTCCAGTTCGAGAACGGGCTGAGGCTTCCACTTGACCCTTTCATTAATAAGTTCCTAAACTTCACCCGCTGTCTCCCCATGACCCTGACTCCTAATAATATTAAAGCCCTGGTTTCCTTCATAGCTATCTGTAGGTTATTTGGTTTTGAACCCACCCTCAATGGGCTCTATGCCTTTTTTTCGGAATCAGATAACCAACGGAAACCTTGGCCTGAAGGCAAAGAACAATTCTCCCCGCACCTTATCTGCCCCAACAAATAAATTTGACCAATGGAATCAGAAGAACATCTTGGTCATTGAGTCTAGATTTGGGTGGTCCTTTGCCAGACCTTCCAGCCCGATTCCTCTTAGGATTGCTGCTACTGCCTACCCTGACCCAGCTGCGTCCGAGGACCTCTAGATCGCTCTAGCCCAATTCTTGGCCCAATTTGTGACCGATAAGAAGGAGCAACCGGTTTTCGATGTGAGCGCGATAATAGGCGACGAGCCCCTGATGATCTACACCGGGGTGGCCCCCAGAGGAAAGGTCTTCCCTATGCTCCTAGGGTAGCCATTTTACCCCAGCTTCGTGACCCTGACTGGAGGGTTCATGAATTTTTTGCTTTTGAGGCTGATTGTAAGACTTGCATGCTGGGCGCGGAATGCGAGCCTCCGGAGTGGATTGGTCTCTATTCTTTTTGAGAACTGCCTTTGATTGCTTCTGATTTTCTGAAACTACTCTAATCAATTCTTTTTCCTTTCTGATTAGATCCAACCGAATATCTCAGAGATGAGTGGTAAGCCAAACCCCCAGCAATTGAAGGCTAGGAAGCTAGCCAACGAGGAGAGGGGAGCAGCGGCCAGACAGGCCGCTCTGGGGAAGACTCTACCCAAGGGCGCCATTACCCACGTTATAGACCGGCAGATCGGTGCTACCTTGGTCGCGGGTAGGGGGATCCCTCAGACCAAGGACCTGCCTCTTCCACCACCTCCACCTCGGGGAGGACCTCTACCATCTGCTCGCGGCCCCAGTCCTTCCGCTGAGCGCATCATTTCTACCAGACACTCAAATCAATCCAGGAAGAGATCTACTACTGATGATATTGCGGTCAAGGACAGGCCGCAGAAAACTCATAAGTGGGCAGAGAATACACATGCCCAAGCCTCCACTGGCTCCGGCTCCGCTCCTTCTTCAAATAAAGGGAGGACTGTCTACTCGGCCTCCTACCCCATTTTCCCAATGAACTATGGGATCCTGCTAGGAGTCTAAAGGAAAAGATTGAGAAGGTCCCCGAGATCAAAGGGGTAGATCCATACTACTACGGAGGCTACAACTCTGTGATTGGGCAAGGAGCATTGAATAGGCTCTATGCCCCTGACTTTTATACGAGTGTTGTCTCCAAGATGAACTATGCTGCCCTGTCCAGAGATATGGGCTTGATGGCCATTGAGGTAACACCTTTCCTGATACTGAAACACTGCTGGTTATGATATGACCGAACATTTTCTAACTGTTTTTATCTATGTTCGCAGATGGCCAACAAGTCTATGAGGATAAGGGAGATTAATGACGAGCAGGTCGTCCTCCTGTCCGATCATACCAAGGCTTATACTGAAAAGTCTAAGCTTTTGGCCAAGGCTGAGGAGCAGGTGAATGCTCTGAAGGTCTCTCTGTCTGAGAAGGATGGAGACTTGAAGACTTTCATGGATCGCCTGGATAAGATGAATAAGGATGTGGAGAAGTACATGGGGCAGCGGGATGAGCTCTGCGAGCATTAGATTCAGCTCGAGAAGAGGAGCGAAGAGCTTGCAGTCAAGCTGGAAGCCGCCCAGAAGACGACGAAGACCTTGGAGGAGTCTGTGGACAGGCTATCCGATCAACTGCTTCCTCTGAGGCAATTTGAGTTGGAGAGGGAAACAATTTTGGAGGCTGCTCGCCAGGAAGCGGTGAAGCAGTACAAAGATTCTGAGTACAAGGAGAAGGTTCTGGATGAATCTTCCGTTCAGTACGAGCTTGGTCTATCGATGCAGCTAAGGAACTTTGCTGCTACGGGCAAGTTCTCTCCGGAGCAATTGGCCATTATTGGCTCTTTGATCTCCATAGATGATCTCTGCCTACTCGGGTATGCACTGGTCCCTCTAACTGCGGATGAGATAGCCAATCTAGAGCTCCCAGCGGCCTCTTCTTTTCCTCTTGTGGCCGCGGTCACTGCTTCCGGTCTTAGGAATGAGCTGGATAAGCTGAGGTTTGGTGCCCAGGGTCTGACATTTGAAGCCGCTATTGCTAGCCTGTTCCCCAACAGGCCTGCAATCAGTGATGTATTTTCACCTCGGTCAGCTCCAGCTTCCACTGAGCCCATTACTGATCTTACTATAGCTGAGACTCTTTCCTCTCCTACACCTAACTCTGAGGCGGCCAAAGATACTGCCACAACTGATCCCAAGGATTCTGCTCCTTTAGCCTAGGATTTTTTCTTTTTTTTCTTATGTAATAGATCGTAGGATTCTGTAAATCATTTTATTCGTTAAATAGAAGTATTTTTCAATCATTCTTGCATTGTCTTTATTTTAGGCTGTTTCAAGTTTTTGCAGTTTATTCTTGCTCGTCCTTTTTTCAGCTTTTCAGACTTGGAATGACTGTTTTGGACTCAATTCCCTGGTCAGGGGCATAGTAGGCCTTCTGTTCGCATTTTATGATTTTTCATTACCCTTTATTCAAAATCACTTGGATCTCTTATGAGAGTTAGCCCTTTTCACTATGATCGCTTTCGTTGTGGCCTTGAACAATTTTTGAGGTCTTGACCTAATTTTGTCTATTTGGCTTTTAAAACTACTTTGATAACTCCCTTCCACTTACACTTATTTAGATTTTTTTGATCCGTGGTGTAATTTTAAAAGCGCCAAGGCAAGCTACTTTCATTGGGCATGCAGATTGTGGCCGTGAGGCAATATTCCACGCAACAGTAGGTAGGGGCATATTGGCCCTTTAACATACTGGCAACTGTATCCACCATTGGTGGTTCACGCGGTCTGACTCTTTGGAGTCTTGTGGCGATCATGTAACGGGCTCATATGTTGGCCTTTGTACATACAGGCATACGAGTAACGGCCACCTAAGGCCTTCGCGCATTTAGTGGGTCCGGACTTTTGTCTTTGTCACCACTTGCATCTATATCCACTTATTCTTGGTGGTTCACGCGGACAGGACAGAGAATCTTGTTCGTGATTGAGTACGGGCTTAATGGCCTTTGTACCCATATAGGCGTGCGATCGTGATGGATCTTTGCGCATCAGTAGGTAGGGATCTTATGTTGGCCCTTTAACCTACTGGCATCCGCTTGCGGGCATCCACTTCAGTTTTTGAGGCTGGTGGGAATATTGTTACAACAATTTTGCACAAAAATTGATTCATTACTCATACATTTATTGCCTCTATCACCCTTATATTTTACAATGATTTTAAAAGAAATACTTTCTGAGGTGATCGCTATCCCAAGCATTCTTGAGGTCTTTTCCTTCCTTTGTCCGCAATATGTAGGTACCCTCTTTGATTATTTGGGTAACTTCGCACAGACCTTCCCATTTCGGGGAGAGCTTGTGGAAACCAGCTTAGGTCCCTTGTACCCCAACATTTCTGAGTACCCAATCTCCGACCGAAAAACTTCTTTTACTCACTCTCTTATTATGATGCTTCTTTGCCTTTTGCTTGTAGTTCACCATTTTTTCGTTTGCTCGTATTCTCTTTTCTTCGAGATCGTCCAGGTCATACCTTCTGTTTGCCTCATTTTGAGACTCATCGAAGTATGTGACTCTGTACGAAGATAGGTCTACCTCAACTGGAGCTATTGCCTCTGACCCATATGTGAGCGAGAAATGAGTTTTGCCCATTGAATTTATGATCGTTGTGCGGACAACCCATAACGCGGTCTGGAGCTCGTCCAGCCATCATCCTCCCCGTCCTTCCAAATTTTTCTTTAGGGCGGTCAGGATTAACTTGTTTGCGGCCTCAGCTTGGCCGTTCCCTTGGGGATAAGCAACTGCGGACCGCCAGTGTTGTACTTTCATTCTCTCACATTCAGCTGTGAATTTTGTAGAGAACTGAGTGCCATTGTCCGAAATTATTGCTCGTGGAACCCCAAATCTGTACCATATGTGATCGTGGACGAAATTAATAACATTCTCCTCGGAGATAGTGGCTAAGGCCTTTGCTTCTGTCCACTATGTAAAATAGTCCACGGCCACGATGGCGTACTTAATACCTCCTCGAGCAGTAAGGAACGGTCCAATTAGATCAATCCCCCACGTATCAAACGGCCACGATGGTATAACCAAAGTCTGCTATGTTGATGATAGTCTAGGAATGTCCGCAAACCGTTGGCATTTGTCACACTTTCTTACGTACTCTTGGGCATCTCTCCTCATCGTAGGCCAATAAAATCCTTGAAATTTAATTTTGTCTGAGAGAGTGCAAGAACCGGGATGTCCGCCACAAATTTCTTCATGGACCTCATAGAGTAAATAGGTGACCATGTGAGTCTTGACGCATCTTAGCAAAGGCTTGGTGAATGATCGCCGAAATAATACTCCGTCCAGGATGAGGTATTTCGCGGACACCTTTCCAATGGTTCTAGCATTTGCTGGATCCTCGGGGAGGGTTTACTTTTCGATGTAATCCTTGATCTCATCTACCCAGTCCCTTACTTGATCCTCAATATTGTTTATCTGAATTCGATCTATAGCAAGTCTCTCTGTGAACTCTATTTGGCAATCCGTCTCCAAGTTTACGACTCATTGATCAGTTATTCTGGAGAGAAGGTCATCCTTTGTGTTGTCCTCTCTCATCACTTGGTTCAGCTCATAGTATGTGAAATTTTTGATAAGGGTCTTGGCTAGACTGCAGTACTGAGTTAGCACTGGGTTGATCGTGTCATACTCCCCCTTAATTTGATTTACTATGAGCTGAGAGTCACTATTGATCTCAATATTCTGAACTCCCAAATCTCTGGCCAATTCCATGCCTGCTATAATCGCTTCATACTCAGCCTGCTTGTTCGACGCTTCGAACTTGAATCTCAAGGCTCTTTTGAATTTCTCTCGCAGGGTGCGATCAAGAGTATGTCCGCTCCACTCATTAACTTGCTCGCAGAGCCGTCCACGAATAAAGTCTACACTTCTTCTAGACGCACCTTGGGCTGTACAATCTCTGTGTCTGAGCTATCTTGGGCTTCTTCTGACTCTGTTCGCTTTCTCTTTCTCAGGTCGCTACTGTGAATGTGTGCCCCAAAATTTTTTGTTTGTTTTTTTTTGGAAATTCACGCGAGTTTGAAGACATCCGGTTTAATTTGAAAAACGGAGTCGCCACGCCATTTTGATTACCTCAAAACTTTGAAAAAAAGGTTTTATGGGTTCGGAGGTTAAGTTACCCCTTAGGAAGAACGGATCGCCGTTCACCCAAGGTGCCTTGCCGGAGCAAGTCTCCCAAGATCCCATTAATCGTGCTTGCTTGCGTGCTTTCTTGTGTGCATGTGTTTGAAAATAAGGGAGGGAATGTCCCAAGTCGTCTTCCGGACGTACAAACCATTTGTTGGTTGTCGCTCGGGATTTCTTGGATTTTATGTATTCGGGATTATGATCCCGTCCTCATCTTGGACTTGTGATCATCGCATTTTTAACCTCGGGACTTGCGTGATCGAGAGAATGACTCTCTTTATAGTCAAAGATGAGGTTCTTTAGAAAAGGAGGGTCCTTAGCCCATCAATCCTACACTTTAAGACGGTCGAGCTTGTGTAGATGCTTCATACTCATCTTAAGTGATAATCGGAGATATAGGGTTCAAGGGTGTCCCTTTCTAAATAAATTATGAAACCTTTATGGAAGGAACGATGCAAAGATAGGATCTTTTACACCGGTCCGTTCCAAGGTTGCTAATGGGGGAATGCATGTAAAAATGACATTTTTAGTGAAAAGATGACATTTTTGGGTTGCAAAGGATGCATTTTGATTTAAAGAAATGATCTTTATTTGCAAAGGATGCATAAAGACATGATTTTTATGCAAATGATGCATTTTTATGAAGAAATTGGTGTTTGAGTATGCAAAGGATGCATGAAGATTGTATTTTGAAAAGCATAGGATGCTTAATTTAGGATAAAGATATGATCTTTAATGCCTAAGATGCTTGAAAAAGGATTTGAATGCAAAGGATGCATTTTTATTGTAAAGATTGAATTTTTACATGCAAAGGATGCATAAAGATGATATTTTTATTGAAAAATGGGTTTTTTAGGTGCAAAGGATGCACCTTTCATTCAAAGATTACATCTTTAATGGCAAAGGATGCCTAATGCATGCAAAGGGGGAAAGGGGGATAAAGATATGATCTTTATGATGAACTACCGAGTCCCAAGCAAGATAAATGCAATGTATGAAATGCAATGAGCAAATATAATCACATATAGCAATTTAAGATGCAAGGTTAGGGCGTGCGAGGTTACCAATGGCTTCCTCTTCTTCTTTGGACGGAGCTAGGAGGAGGACTTGATCTTGGGATCTTCAAGGAGGAGGGAGGTGACTTCTTGGCCTTCTTCTTCACCTTCTTGGACTTCCAGCAGCTCTTTGGGAGGACTTCTTCGTATTATGAGTGAGTGATGATTTTTGTTGATGATTAAAATGGGTAGAGGAGGGCTCTATTTATAGGCAGTCTGGAAATCGCCAATGAAGCCATGCGGCTAGGGACCTCGAGCTAATGCAGCCGTGCGGCATTATCCCTTATGACTCAGCATTTTTCTAGAATCATGCAAGGTGGCAATTTCTAGAAGTTTCCCAAATTAAGAAAAACGTGTTTCTTAATTGGGAAGCTTCCCTTTCAGCCTTTATATAATTTGGAACAGTTCCGGAATATTTCCTGAACACTAGGAAGGTCCGGGGAATTACCGGGAAACTTACCGAAATTGCCGGGAAATTTAACCGGAAGGCATGAGCCAGATTTGGGTACTTACAGAAGCCCCTCGGCAACGTCACTTGCATGGCGAGTGGGGTTGTCGATAGAAAAGGATCCAATCTGGCGAATGCCGAGACGGATCGGGTGGCCAAGGTGGTCGAGTGGCTGAACCTCTTATGAAAGGCTACCTACGTATCCCGGAGGAATCAAGCCAGGCCGTAGTTCAGAATAGATCCGCTGAGGAATGGAGAAGAGAAACTGGTCTCTTGCTGGGGAAGTAGAAGAGAAAATGACCTAGGAGGTCAAGCAATTGATCCTACTGGGGATATGCTAGGAGTGACCAATGTGGTCAGACATCTAAACCTCTATGAGGGGTTACTTCATCACTGAGGAGTAACGAAGGAACAGGGTGACCAAAGTGGTCAGATGGTTGGACCTTTTATGAAAGGCTACCTACGTATCCGGAGGAATCAAGCCTTGATCGTAGTTCAAGCATCACTAGATAGTTAGGAACGATGTCTAGGATCCTTGAAGGTTTTGACAATTAATGGAGGTTGTCACCTGATTGACAATTAATGGAGGTTGTCACCTGAAGAAACTAGAGCTTAAGTCACTATCGAGGAGATAGAGGTAGTTTAAGTCAGAAGAACTTGAGCGTACGTCACTATTCGGGATAGATGTAGCTTAAGTCAGAAGAACTTGAGCGTACGTCACTATTCGGGATAGAGGTAGCTTAAGTTTAGAGAACTTAGCATATGTCACTATCCGGGATAGAGGTAGCTTAAGTTTAGAGAACTTAGCATACGTCACTATCTGGGATAGAGGTAGCTTAAGTTTATAAGAACTTAGCATACGTCACTATCCGGGATAGAGGTAGCTTAAGTTTAGAGAACTTAGCATCGTCACTATTCGGGATAGAGGTAGCTAAGTTTAGAGAACTTGACACGGAGGTTGTCACCTAGCGTTATCCCGATTATAACGGAATTAACGGAGGCGGCGGGAAGAAAGCTTAATTGCTTAGGCGATAAGGGATATTTTCTGAAAAGGATGTTATCTTAGTTAAAGGATAACGGGAATTGGATGCCCAAGTGGAAAGTCCAGGGGCAAAATTGTAATTTCTGCTCAGAGCGAATGAGGCCGCCCGGCATGAGATGGAGAAAAAGAAGCCGTACGGCTAGAAGCTTGATTTTTCCAGATTATTTAAAATAGATTTGAACGGGCATTGGGCATTATTGCCGCCCAAGAATTGCCGAGGAAGAGAGAGAAGAGGGAGAGAATTTCTTCAAAATTCTTCAATTCCCTTTGCTTCTATCGATTGGAATGGATCTGGAGGGCAATCCTATGCCAAGGCAAGCAAGAAGAAACATCTCCGCGGCCGCTCGGAGGAGGAGGAAAGAACTCGTTCGAACGGAAAGAAAGTAAGACTTTCTTACGCCTCCATCGGAGCTTTATCCGGGGAGAAGAGAGCACAAATCGACGAACCCGCGATCAGTTGGGGTAAGCGTTCTTATTTGGCTCAATTCCGTCGATTTTAGTTGAGTTTTTGATTGATTTAGGGCTTGACCCGAATTTTAGGATTTTTCTAGGATTTTCTTAGGATTTTTGAATGATTTTGAGACATTGATGATGAACCTATGAGGCTAAGAATATGCATGTGCAAAATAATGGGAATGACCCACTTTTTTCTCGAAAATAAAGTAAGAATGATAATTGTTTAAAGTGAGACGGAGTTCTTGCATGTGCTAGAACTAGGTCAAAATTATCAACGAGAAAACAAGATTTTGGAAGATGAAAAGGATTCATGCATGCCATTTTTTGAAAGAATAATGCTTATGTGCAAAGAATTGTGAAAATTGTGATTTTGTGCTTTAGGAAAGCAATGGGACTTGACATGACGTGTTTCAAGTGATGAAAGACGTGCTTTTTCATGCAAAGGATGCTAGAAAAATTTTATGAATGCTTTTCTTTTGAAAACATGTGCACTTTTTTGAATATATGCATGCTTTTGAAGATGATGAATGACTGACACACTTCTTTGTTGTGCTTGTCTACAGGAGAACAAGTCTAGAGGGCCATCTGAGATAGCGGTCAGGCTTTGGGAAAGGATGCCTGATTTCGAGAAGAATGGAGCGAATCCCAAGCAGCTGGTCGGGCTACCGGCCTAGATCTTTTCATTGAGGCTATCGACAGGGGGATCCACATCACCTCGAAGAGCAAGGGCTTGGTCCAGGCCCTATCTGAGTTTTGGTGGGACACCACTCATAGCTTCCTTCCGAGGCGTAGGGAGAGCCGACGCGGACTCCCGCCGATTTCACGGGCTATCACCGGTCTACAGCTTCACCGGGAGGCCCGTGACTTGGACGGATCACATCACGAGTGAGGAGTTCCGAGCTTTGGTCGGGTTTGAATTGATTCCCAAGGGGCTAGGGATGGAGACACGGAATGTCGAGGTGGCGCCCGTAACCGCATACGGGACTTTGCCGTTAGTGATGTGACCGCCCACCACCGGGCTAGAGCCTTCGTGTGGTTGATCTTTGTGGCCACTATTTTTGCTAATTCTGGGAGGCTGGCCATGACTTGCCTCCTCGACTCTCTGGAGAATGTGGATGGGATAGGGACGGTCTCTTGGGGAGAGGCCGGATTGGCGGAGTTGTATTTCTCTTTAGATAGGTCTGCATGAATAAGGCCGCTTCCCCCGACTGTTTCTCCTTTGCTCTTGAGGTAGTCCCTCTTTCTTTTCTCTTTCTTTTCTTGTCTTGAGACTTTTATGAAAGAAAAATGACCTTTTGATGTTTTGAACATGCAGTCCTGGTTACGTGAGGTGATCGGGTTCTTTCCGTGGAACCGACGGGCGATATCACCATCTTCCCTGCCATGATCCGCTGGAGGGGAGATGCAAGGGATAAGTTCATGGGAAAGACCCAGATCACTTTTGATTATAAGATGGTGAGACCGATTATCAACAAGGACGAGCCTGATGGAGTGGACTTCTACCCTTGGGGCAGGTATCCGGAGATTTTGCTTCTGGGAGGAAGGCCATTGAGGTGACGAGCGAGGAGAAGGGAGATGGCTCATTGGGTCGTCATGCGATGTCATCATCATCCTGGGGATCGATTTTCCCGGGCAAAGATGGCCATGTCCACCTCCTTTGGACGCATACATGTACTCCCCGAGGGATCCTCCAAAGACTGGATATTGTCGCAGCCTAGTAGATTGGTCGGAGGACGACATTTGCTAGGATATCGTGTGGGCGTGGCCGCCGAGGAGTATTTTTGATATGGATACCCCCTACTGGCCGTGTTTGTGGGGTGAGCGCAGCCGAGGCACCTCCCCACGAGAAGCCAGTAGAAGCCGGGCGGTGCACTGTGTGGATATGGGGAGTGATGAGCCTACGACTCCGCTTCGATCCCTCCCCGCTTTTGCATCCCCATCTACGTGGTCCATGGAGTACCGAGGAGGATGAGGATTCTGTCCCCGACACTAGGGAGCCCCAAGTCACCCTCTGCCGCCCGACAAAGACTTGTCAGAAGTATACTTTTAGGGTCTTTTCCTTTTCCACATTTCTTTTTGCTTTTGGCAATTCCGAGATTTTCTAAAATTTTTCCGAGATTTTTCTCCTCTTTTTCCTCGTGTTCCGGCTACGCACCTATGACGATGCATTGGTAAGAGTGAACATCGTGGGCGAACAGGAAGGACAATGTGCTTAGGTCCCTTCCCGAGGAAGCCGGCTGCGCTTCAAAGGCGGCAGTAAATGACGCACAGAGCCCGGCGCAAGAGAAGGCATGTCTGGGGCACAACGTCTACCTCATCTGGCAGCTCGAGTACTTCTTCTTCAAAGGCCATGCCTCGGGGCGGGGACACCCAATGCGCGACTGTTTGATTCGGGAGCGATTTGGCCGGGAGTACGGGCATGATAATGTCCATTTTGTCGATGCATGAGCGCACCGGGGAGGGACTTGATGAGGAGGCTAGCGTCTATGAGCTAAGCGGTGATGATGAAGAAAGAAGAATCGGAGGCCTAGGAGGTCTCTAGAGGTGGATTAGGAACAAAAAACAAACAATGAACACGATTTATGCACACTCTTTGTTTATTTTTTGTTTTATTTGAAGGCGCCGATGGGGCGAAGACATTGTAGTAATGCTTTATTTACTTTTTCTAATTTATGCTTTTTAAATTTGCATATTATCCCGAGCCTCGGGCGCAGTTTTTTTGCTTAGGAATTGGGGTCAATGGCCGGGCCAAAAATGATTTATAATGATGTGTAAATGCTTGAATGGCTTACGGACATGTTTTTTGTACAGGTCTTGGTTGAGAAAGTGGGGTGAAAACTCCCTTTGAGGCAGCAACTTTGGTTGCTGCAGATTTTTTTCTGCAGATGGCTAATGTAGCCGTGCGGACGAGGGTCCCAAGGGTAAATGAGGCCGTGCGGCTCTGCGCTGCAGTCTACGAACCGTAGTCATTTCCTAAATATAAAGCAAGGCTTCTGGCCATTTCATTTCATTTTCAACTTAGACTTGTCCCAATCTGTTCCCAGAGCACATTTTGGACTTAAAGACACCATCTTTGAGTCATTTTGCAATGGAGAAGCCCGTCGGATTGCAAAGGGGAAGCTTGAGACCGATTTTACGTCCGATCTTCAATCGTGGGTGAAGCACAAACTTCCAATTTCACAAGGGGCTGCTTTGATTCTTCCTTCAAGATCAAGTCTTTTACTGGCATTTGAGGGATCTCCCGCCCGATTGGGACCTTTTAGAGCAAAGAAGGCAAAGATTTTGCCCAGGACGTCCGAAGACACGTTTATCGCTTTTCTTACAATGAGATTGTCCCAACGCATGAAGACTTCCTAGCCTTGATTGGGGGTCACGAGATTTGGAGGCTATATCTATTCCGCTGATCGGAGAACGTCTGCCGTAGCGTGTGTAAAGCTTGCATCTTTTACCCAGCATTTCTTTGGGAAGAGGCCGAGGGGATGATGATAGCCCCGGAATAGGATTGACCTTTACGGTATCCCGGGCAGAGTTTGGGTCTCCGGCTATGGCTGCAGACCACGAGTGGCTATGGATGCCTTCATTCTCTCGCATATTTTCTCGCTTTGTTCACCGCTCGAGTCCAGGTGGAGGATCTGTCATGAGTGGTCTCTTGGACATGGTTAGAACTTGCAGGTGTGAAAGATATTGTCCCACCGGTTTTGGGAGAGACATTGCATGGCATGTGACCCGGGATGGCTAGGGTGAGACCATTTTCATGAGGTTCTGCAGGAGTCCGAGTGTCTTTGACTTTGTGGGCCTGCGAGGGAGAGGCTCGGGGGCTTTGCCGGGGGCTTTGCCGACTTCCGGTGCCCTTGGGTGATTTCTCGAGAGGTGCACCGAGGCGGCGGGATCGTGTGGTAGGCCGGGAGGCGAGCGATGGCTAGGCTATCCACTTCGGACACATCCATTGGTGGATACCTCTATTGGAGGTTACTGCATCAGAGGACATTTACAGAGTCCTATGCGTGAGGGTTCCGTGAGTTACTGGCGGTCGCCCTTTTCTACATTCCACCGCTTGCGTATCCGGTGATTGTTGGGAGCATTACGAGGGAGCCATTGTGAGTAGCAGGATTGGGAGGACATCCAGGACCATGGAGGTGGTGCCATTTGGATATGAGAGATCCGAAGCTGACACTTCTCATTTTCTCGAGGGCTCTGGACTTACACCGCTTTCCCACCCGTGGCTATCTTCAGGAGCGTGAAGAGTACCATCTTTGACCACTGTCTACTTGGACCAGGTAGTACGAGGAGGGAAATGGGAGCGACTCCAGGTCATTCTCGGGGAGAGAGACGTCTGGGAGCTTTATTGGTGGCAAATGCCCGTGACTCGAAGTAGGACTACGAGTGAGAGGCGAGGCTAAGGCGAGTCGCCATAACCGGTCGGCCGTGACCCGATCAGTGGATATGGAGGCTCTGATACAAGCGATTGTCCGAGGTCGCCTTCCTTTGACCGAGAACTCGCAGAGGGAGGAAGTGCGGACTCGTGCTCGTAGAGAGGGCGCTTATTGCCGACACCTGGGGTTGGTGTAGGCTCCATTTGAGGATACCGGAGATCGGGATGAGGGATACCGACTTATAGAAAAGAAGAGAAAGAAAACTCTAGAGCGGGGTCGAGGTAAAGGGAAGAAGACCAAAGAAGACTCGGCGAATGACCGGCGCGATGATCTTTTCTTAGGATTCCCTTATTGCCATTTCTGAAACACATTAGTTTATTTAGAAGCACTTTTTGTATTTTAGATCTCAGAGTTGTAGCAGGTTAGCAATAGTCAAGAGTAGACCGTGCTTGAACTCATCAAGAAGTTTTTAACTTGTAATGAACAAGAAATATTATCTTAGAAATTAATCACACACATTTCATGGAAATTCAAATGTCTTATTTGATTTGGGACCCGTTTTATGAAAACCGAAATACCACTTTATTTTTAGGACGCACTTCATGGAAGCTTGATTGCCCTTTTTATTGTTTAGACCCGGAACCATATATGGTTGCCCACGTTCCTCTTTTACAAGAAAAAGACTAAGGGGCTCAGTCTTCGTAGTTCAATTCTCAGTGAACTATTTTTTATGGTGCACTGCTGTTTTTGCCTAGACCGCCCTTTTTGGGGTTTCGGCACCTAGTGGGCATTACTCTTTTTGCACTAAGATTTTTTTTTTATGTACCGGCAACCATCCGCACTTTTGCCTAGACCGCCCTTTTTGGGGTTTTCGATACTTAGCCGGGTATTACTCTTTTTGCACTTTCTTTTCTTTATATATTTTTTTAGACATAGTATCTTTTGAGCTTATCACCGCTGATTTGGGTGGACAAAGGGATTGCCGTCCGTGTCCGCAAGCTTCATGGCTGTGCTCCCAGATAGTATCTTACGCACCACATAAGGGCCGATCTAAACGGGTTCCCATTTTCCTGTGGGGTTGAATCTCTCGGTAGGGGCTTCACTTTCAACACTAAGTCACACTCTTTGATGTCTCTGGCCTTAACCTTTTTGTCAAACGCTCTAGCCATTCGCCTCACGGTAGGCTCGGGTGTGTTCCATGGCTTTTAGCCTTCTTTCATCGAGCGTGAGCCAACTCATCATGCCGGCCGCGCAACCATTCTACTTCATTGACACTCAAGCCTTCCAGAGGACCCTTAATGACTCTGATTTCCAACTCTTACCGGTAACACCGCTTCCATCCCGTAGGTTAGTGGCAAAAGGAGCTTCTCCTTGCAGCCGTTCCGACAGACGTCTCAGAAGCTCCAGAAGGCTAAGTACAGCCTTTTCACAATCGCGACCACCGGTGGCCATTTTCCTGATGATCCATTCGAAGCTTCTTACAAGGGCCTTCCACCTGCTCCATTAGTCTCGAGGTCCCACTGAGACGACCAGTGGTTAGTGATTTCGAATTCTCGACAAAGAACTTATCGCAGTCTCCTTCAAAGTGCGACCCATTATCTAAATGATCTCGTGCCTGGCACCCCATATCGGCACATTATGTTTTCTTTGATGAATTGGGCCACTTTTCCGGAAGTGAGAACCTTGTAGGACTTGGCCTCTCACCCACCGGTGAAGTAGTCGATGGCTACTAGCACAAATTCATGCCCATTGCTTC
>JAFEMH010008355.1:0-41906 GCA_022495995.1 Adenophora triphylla var. japonica | reverse complement strand
TCGAGGACGAGGAGAATCCTGGCGAGGTCGACGGGGTCGAGGTGATCCGGGACGATGAGGTGCCATGACGAGACGAGGAGGGGATAAACGCTGGTCGACCGAGCCTCGTCCCCAGGGTCCCGTGAGTCCACTTTTTGTTCCTTGGAACTCAACTGGCTTCTCAGGTCAACTACCTGGTCTTTCTTCTGATTGTGATGCCGAGGACGGGGAGGATCTCGGAGGGCCTGCTTAGGTTGTACAGCAGGATCGAGGGGAGGGTCTCGTCGCTCACTGTAAGTGCTCCAATTTGAGCTTGTTAGAATTTTTTGCTATACCATTAACGAAAGTTATAACAATTACTAATAATTCCTGAGCAATCCGAACTTTTCTAACAAAGGGAGGGTAGAGTGGGAGTATCCCAAATGAAGGTTAAACCTTAAGAAAAATATTTAAAAGCAAAACAAAAGAATAAAACCATAAATAGGCAAAGGCTGGAAACACAAAAATTGGCTGCTCAATTTGGCTCCCTTGGTCTCATTCTTCCTGCCCAAAGGCCCGGAGCTTGCAATGAACATGCACGCCACTCGGACCCGCCCCCGCGCTGACACGTTTGCTATTTTTGAGAGGGCTACAAAATGAGCCCTCCAGCCAGGTAGAAAGAAGGGAGGAACAACACAAATTTGCAACGAACCTCTGCGAATATAGAGAGAAAACAGTGAGAATTCTCAAGAATTGTCACCTTTTTCTTCTCCAATCTTTCCCAACTCATACTCATACACTCACTCTCATATTCAAGCCCTAAACACTCATACACTCAAGCCAAACACTCAAGAACACAAGGAAGATTGGTAAACCCTTCCTCTTCCTAACCTCTAAATCTCATCCATGCATGCATCTTCAAACTACAAAATGTAGTTCTTTCATCTTCTTTCTTCTAGATCTAAGAAGATCACCATGGAAAGCCATCTTCATGGATGATCTTCTACAAAGATCAACACTTATTTTCAAAGCTCTTCTGCTTACTTCTGCAAAAATGCACTTTCAAAAAAAAACCCTAAAAAACCATTTTCAAGCACTAAATCTTGATTTCTCAAAGGGTAAAATCCCCTCCCTGGAAGCAAATGAAATGCTTAGTCCTAATGTACTTTAAGGATGGTTTGGTATAGTTGATTCACCACTAAAATGTCTAGTGATCACTAACCAAAACCTAGGGAAATGGGGACAAGCATGGATGCAAAACTCCCTTAAAATCTTGTTTTCTTTCTGGAAAGTTGCTGTCCAGTAGCAATTTTCCCAGACCTCAGTCCATGGTCTTAATTTTTGGACACAGATGAACTTGGAATTTGGTGTTGACTACAAAACACTTTTTGTAGCCAACATTAAGAGCTTTCCAGACATATTTTTACTTTATTTTTTGGGTGAGTAAAACTCCTCTTTTCAATTTTTTCTTTCAGAGGCTAGTTCATCAGTTTCTGGGAATCCAGATCTCACATCTGAGGTTTCCAGAAGGTTTTGACCCCTCAAATCTTCTCCAAAATGGAAATTTCTTTTCACACAAAGTTTATCCAAGGAGTCTAGAGAAACTTTCATTCTCTGAGTTCATCCAGACTTATGAAGTTTTAGGACCCTTGGAATCCATTTCAAAATCAGGTGTCTGCTGCCATTTCCTTCTGGCAGAAGTGACTTCTCAACACTTTCAAAAGGTTTTTTGAGTACCAAATCTCAAAACCAAAAATTCTCCAAAAAATCATGGGATCAGTTTAAAGTCTTAAAAAGACATCCCAATTCTTTTACTTTTTCCAGTTACAAACTTATTTTGGCCAAAACACACACACACACACACACACAAATGATTTTCAGCTTGGAAGACTCGTCTTTTACGAGGCGCGCTGGTGCACACTGACTGTCCTTCCCGACGCGTAACATGACCTCCGAACCTAAATCTCTGATCTCGGTCTTTTTTCAAAGTTTTGGCCTTCAAAATTAAAAATGGCGTGGCGACTCCGTTTTTTTCCGGTTTTATTTGGTTTTTCAAAGAAACGCAAAATCGAATTTTCTCCCGCGAAAAAGGCAACAGCATCGTTACAGGCGACTCCGCTGGGGATCTAAGCTTTTTAATAAAAAAAAAAAATGGTATTCGGTATATTGGTGGTAAACCATTAAATTTCCCGTTATCGCCTCCTAACACGAGAAATCGGGGATAAATTGTGGTCTAACAATCCCACGGTACCGGTTATCACCGTTTTCAAAAAAAAGGCTTTTTGAGGGTCAAGCTTCCGTCCCGGCTTCCAAAACTCATTTTTATGTGTGTGTTGATTTTTTTGCACTGTTTTCATGATTGTTTTGGCCGCCTCGAGAAAGTCAAAATTTTGACTCGTCGGAATAATGTCCCTGAACCGTCGGAGATTTTCATGCTTACGTGCTTATGTGCTCATAAAAAAAATTCAAAAAAAAAAGATTTTCAAAAAAAAAAAAGAAAATTTCCAAAAAAAATCATGCATCATATTTTTAAGACACATAAAAAAAAAATTCTCTATTTTACTCAGAAAGAATATAGATCGCCTAGCCGGACACTACGCGCACGTGTACCGTACATGCTTGGCACACCACGCCCTTAACCCGGGAAATCCTTGTCGTGGTCCGTTTGGTCTTATTAGCGCCTCTGGATGAGCACATGTGACTACCCAAAACATCCCATGGAGCCTCGTGTCGACCATGCACTTGTCCGTGACACACTATTCGTCCGAGACCCGGCTGGTTTCTAGTCCGGTCCGCTGTCCATGCCCTCGTCCGCATGTACCTTCCCTGCCCTTCAAGCCTCTGCCGGCATACCGACTCAATATCTCTCGGTCCCTAATCAGCCGCTAATCAGCCGAAGTTCTCGCCGGTTTTCCGCCGCAGCTTTGACCAAGATATTGACCGGCGCCTTGACATTCCTCTCTGACTGGCTGATAAATTATACACTGACTCCCAGCATTGACACCGAGTCATACTAAGGATTAACTAAGTTATTCCATGCCTAATTACGGCTTAACCGACGACAAGTCAAGATCAATAGCTGACATTTATCAGTCCCAAATCATGCCGACTTTTCGTCGAGCCCCTGGGATCACGATCCTTGACTTTTAATGCTTTGTCCATCCAATACTTACATCGAATGCTGTTAAGACTCCGATTACCCGCCGCACTTCTAGGATCGTTTTCTTTCGGCCTGGGACCGCCCTATAGGACCCTCGCCCGGGCCGTCCATCCCGGGAGGTCGAAATACAGGTGGAATACGAGGGGCTTATAGACGTAGTGACGGGCCCACCGATCCAGAATCGTAGTAGTTTGCGAAAAGAAGAGCAATCTTTTCCAACCGATTAGGATAATAAAACATGTTTTAAGTAAACGTGAACAAATAATCGCATGTCGTATGAGCCAAAAGCCCAAACACCTACCCTCCTTCCATTCCTGCACATCTCGAACCTTCGTGTCCTTTCCCGCAGCCTCCGCACAAAGCTTGGTTTCGGCACCGGTCACCGTTTGATCGCTGGGAAGAGTCAAGCGCATCGTCGCCTTCGCCATTTGTTCCGACTCCGGTTTCTAATGTCTCGCATCGCCCGGTAATGATGGGGATAACGTTGCTCCGTCCTCCAGAATCCCTCAGACAGCACTCAAAGATTGGATCCAGCTGGTAGAGCAAATGAGACTTCGACATGAGGCTCAAATTGATGACCTACTGGGGGTAGTCGCAAGTCATGGTTTGACTATCAGTCTCAATTCCGATGGCACTTTTACCGCAAAGACAGAAGAGGGTTCTCCTCCTCTTCTTAACAGTCCCGGATACACCAAGATGCTACCCCAAGATTCCTATGTTTCCACCGCCGGACTCTGCCCGCCGACTTACAGTGGCAACCGGCCCCCAAACAGGTAGCCCAGGGACGAAAGAGTTCGGTATACCGTCAGCTGTCCCCTCTCAAGGTGATGATCCCACAAATATCAGCTAGTGATGAAAATCAGGGAACAGCTTAAAGAAATATGGTCAGCCATCAAATCCCTGGAAGAACGCCGAGAATGCATAGCAGGCCTGGATCAAGAGGCCACACGCCACTTTGGGACCGTAACCATATCCCAACTGACTGGGGCTGCCTTGACGGACAAACATATGCCCGTTCCCCGGGACCTCAATATCTCTCATTATCCGGCGGAGTCCAATCACTCGCTACCAGATGAGCCCAGAAGAGATCCCCCTGTCAGCTCCATCTCAAAGTCATTCCAAGACCGCTCAACCCGAGGTCCCAAATCCGCCACCACCCGTAGAACACATTTGGTGGGATATTTGTGACTGTCCCGATCGCCTTGAAAGGGACTATCAGGACTGGATACACGAGGACCGCCCTCCTAAGAAAAAGAAAATTTCCTCCCAAAGAAAATTGAAGGAGAGATTCGAGGCCGGTGATAACAGTGTGGAACGCTTGGAGCCATCTGGGGGATTTGATTATTATGTACTCTACTCCGGTCGCCTTCCCCCAAGCAAAAAGGGGTGAAAGAACAGAAAAGCCTTGCCAACGACGGAATTGAGACCTTTGAGATGCCGCAATAGTACCTAGACGAGGAAGTCCAACCCCCTTCTGGGGTCAGCCAAGGTTCCCGCCTTGTCCAGGCTCCCGAGTATCCACCGATGAAGAAAAAAACCGACGCCAGCCATACGGGCGCTCCCACTCAATCAACATGTTGACTGGAGATGGCAACCGCCACAAAAGGCATCGCATAACCTAGGGGCTTCCGGCAAAGGCTCCGCCTCGCAAGAAAAAGGCACGAAGTGACCGGCTTGATGACTCTCCGTCCCGAGACAAGGACCAAATCTATGATCCTCACCTATATGGGAGTATGATCACCTTCTGCGATGAAGATTTGCCAAGAGATGTCTCCCAACACAATGAAGCTTTGTACATCACTATTCGGCTCAACACCGTGTCACTCCCTGGGGTATTAGTGGACAATGGATCATCGGTAAATGTCCTTCCCCTCAGCATGATGAGGGCCCTCCGCATAAATGAAAGGCGCGTGATCCCATCTACCCGACCTGTCAAAGCCTACGACGGTTCGTCTCGGCCCCATTTCCGGGACAGTGACTCTGGAACTCTGGTACGAAACCCAAATGGTGCCCGCAAAGTTCCATGTAATGGATATCCCCTCCGAGTTCACAGCCCTGCTAGGGCGCCCTTGGTTGCATCACATGAAAGCCATAGCCTCCACTCTCCACCAATGCGTCAAATTCATCAACCGGCAGGGAGACCTTGAAGTCATAAGGGGTGACAGTTTCCTCATAGGGAACGAAGCTGAAACAATAGCCAAGAACGCCCACAGTCAGACACCGGGGCTACATCCTTCAAGAGGCAAGTCTCGCCAGCGTCCTTTGGAATCCAGCAATGCCAACTATGTCGACACACTCAAGCAAGCGGACTCCGAAGAAGTTCGATTCATCAAATTTAATTGCTATTTCCAACACTTGGAGGCGTATTGGAAGGAAATGCCGAACACCGCCGTGATACAGGCACACAAGTCCCCGGTCCTCAATCACAGATTTGTCAGCATTCTGCAAACCCATTCTTGGCCTCGCCGGCGAGGAGGTTTTCATGATAAAAGTCAGCAAACACCGGCAGCACTGGCTCGAATCTATGAACGTCGTGTGGGACGTCCCTCCTTGCTGAACTACCGCCAAGCCTTTCCGCTCGAGTACGGGACATGAGATTTTTCTAGCAGCTCACCGAGACGCAATGCGTCCTTACATCCGGATTGAGCGATCGATTATGACGAAACGGAAGTCCCCAGCAATTGAGGAAGATCCCTACATCCACATGCTCGCTTTCAGATGCCAAACACAGCTTGATTCTGGTTCGGACAAAGAGATGATAGCAACGACTGAAGAGGGAGCACAGAGACCATGCCTTTCCCGAGTTGTGAAGCCACCAACAGCGATGCCGCTAAAGAATTGGGAAACTCTCTCAGGCCCGTCCGCGACCAAAGAGGAAATGATCACCAAGCTTGGATTGGTCCCCCGTCCTTTCGTGTCAACCTTTGTAAAGTCCTCCGAGTCTCTCATTGTTGAGTTCGAGTCTCTCGAGTCGTCCGACGGCCTCACGCCTGAAGACTACGAGTCTGTAGCCAACGTTGTATTCCCCTTCGTCTTCAATGAAATGATGAACGTTTCTGAGTATCCCTTAATTGTCACTTTAACTAATGATGAATTAACTAATAATCTAAAAACAGTTAATAACGATTCACTAGATGAAGAGGCAGACACATTAAATGAACAATATATCAAAGAAATCTTTAAGCAGGTTGTCCGGAAAGAGGAAAATCGAGCCCAAGCTGCCGAAGAGATTTTGACAAGTGTGAATTTGGGAACTACGGAAGAGCCTAAAGAGACGCAGATTGGTAGTTTCTTCGAAGGGACTGAAAGGGTTGCCCTAATCGAGCTGCTAAAAGAATTCGTGGATGTGTTCGCATGGTCCTATAAAGATATGCCAGGCCTCGATCCTTCCATAGTTGAGCACCGAATACCGCTCGACTGAGCAAGTCAAGCCGTGAGCGAGAAGCTAAGAAGAATTAAGCCCTGAATGGTCCTTACAAGTGAAAGAGGAAATAGAAAAGATGCTCAGGAAGGAACTTCATCAGTGGTCATTGAATACCCAACATGGCCGTCCAACATAGTGACGGTGACCAAGGCCAATGAAAGATCCGATGTCTGCAGACTTCAGAGACTTGAACAAAGCCAGCCCAAAAGACGATTTCTGCCAAACATCGACATTTTGGTAGATTCCACGGCCAACCACGAAGTCAAATCTTTCGTCGATGGTTTTGCCGGCTACAACCAAATCAAAATGGCAGAAGAAGATCAAGCCAAAACAGCCTTCACAACCCTTGGGGCACACTTGCTACACCTGGCCATGCCATTTGGACTAAAGAATGCTTGGGGCTGACGTATTGTAGGGCGGTGAACAGCTTCTGTTGCCATGACATGATCCACAAAGAAATTGAGGTCTATGTGGACGACATGATAATACATTCCAGAGGATCAGTGGCCAGCACTTTGTTGATTTGAGAAAATTCTTCGGCCGCCTCCGAGACCACAGCATGAGACTGAATCCAGCCAAGTGCACCTTCGGTGTAAGACGGGGCAAGGTACTAGGATATATGGTGACAGAACGGGGAATCGAAGTAGATCCCCAGAAAATCAAGGCGATAGTTGAAATGAAGCCACCACGGACACTGACAGAAGTAAAATCCTTCATGGGAAGACTGCAATACATAAGCCGCTTTGTAAATCAGCTTACCTCGATCTGCGAGCCAATCTTCAAGTTGATGAAAAAGAATGCCTACACAGAATGGACCCCAGAATGTCAGCTTGCCTTTGAACAAATTAAGGCATACCTTGTGAATCCCCCGATTCTCTGCCCACCACATCGGCAAAAGCCACTCTTGCTATATCTCACTGTCACGGATACAGCAATTGGGGCTATGCTAGCTCAAGAGAAAAAAGATTCCAAAGTCGAAAACGCCATCTATTTCGTAAGCAGAAAGCTCCAAGGAAGCGAACTCAATTACTCTGCTTGCGAGAAGACTTGCGCAGGTTTGGTCTGGGTAGTGGGAAAATTGAAACACTACATGCAGTCTCACCCGATACATCTTGTTTCAAGGATAGACCCCATCAAATATCTGTTCGACAAGCCTTCCATCTCCATGAGATTGGCAAAATGGTCGTTCTTTTTGGCCGAATATGACATCGCTTATGTTCTTTTTGGTCGTTCTTTTTGAGGACCTGAACCTCAATTTCCCGATGATGGAATCTTCGCTCTAGAAGGAGAAAATCGCTGGCAACTCTTCTTCGACGGGGCGTCAAACAAAAGGGGGAACGGGATAGGAATGCTTCTGGTCGATCCTACTGACGAACACACCCCCATAGCGGCAAGGCTGAACTTCGAAGTGACCCACAACGCTGCTGAATATGAAGCTTGCATAGCTGGGTTGGAAGCCGCCCTTGAAAGAAATATCAAGGAATTGGAGGTGTACGGTGACTCTGCCCTCATCATCAATCAGGTCTCTAACAAATGGAAGACCGTGGATCCGGGTTTGCAGAAGTATCATGCTTACATGGAAGAGTTAGTAACTCAATTCAAAGAAATCAGCTTTCATTACCTGCCAAGAGACCGAAACAGGTTCGCAGATGCTCTGGCTACACTAGCCTCTCTTGTCGAAATACCTGAAGGAAAGTCTGTTAAGAGAAGAGAAAACCCCGCCTATTGCTTCGAAATTAAAGCGGAAGCCGAACTGATCAATGATCCCCCTCGGTACACTCAGGTTTACCAAGACCTGAAGGATGGCGAGGCCTCTTTCAAAAACGAAATGGGGAATATAAAGAAGGAATCAAAGCAAAAAGTCTCTCGCCCTGAAGCGGCTCGCCTCCCATTATGTTCTTTTTGGGAAACATGTTATACAAAAACGTTATCAAGGCCCCCTCCCGCGATGTATCACAAACAAGAGGCTACCGAACTCATGAAAGAAATACATGGTGGTACCTTGGCCCTCACATGAATGCCTCGAGCTCGATGCAAATCATACTGAGAATGGGGTATTTTGGATCACCATGGAAGCCGACTGCATCCAGCTTGTCAAAAGCCGCGACAAATGTCAGCGATACTCAAATCTTAATCACTTGCCTCCTCACGAGTTATATGCATGACAACCCTTGGCCTTTCGTCACTTGGGGAATTGATGTCATAGGCAAAATCACACCATCAGGCAGTAACGGCCACGAGTTCGTCCTGGTAGCCGTGGATTATTTCACCAAGTGGGTTGAAGCCAAGTCCTACAAAATCCTCAATTCAAAGAAAGTTGCCCTCTTCATCAAAGAAAACATCATGTGCCGATACGGCCGGCCGAAATCATTTCAATATAATGGATCCCACTTCGAAGGGGAATGTGAAAATCACCCGGCGGAATTCCGAATAACCCGTCACAAGTCATCACCCTACAGGCCCCAAACCAACGGAGCCGTCGAAGCAGCAAACAAGACTCTGGAAAATATCATCCGGAAAATGGCTGCCCAAGGTAGAGATTGGCCCGAGAAGTTACACCTGGCACTCTGGGGCTACAGAACATCAGTCAGAACGGCAACTGGGGAAACACCTTTTGCCCTCACATACGGAATGGAAGCCGTACTCCCAATCGAGCTGGAAATACCCTCGCTCCGTATACTGCTGGAAAGCCAGATCAACGAGGTCGAATGGCTCCAGAGTCGCCATGACGAATTGGCCCTACTGGACGAACGCCGACTGAAGGCCATGGAACACATCCGGCCTACCAAGGAAGAATGGCCAGAGCCTTCGACAGAAAGTAAAGCATCGGAAATCCGAGAAGGGGATCTCGTTCTAAAAGAAAAGCCCCAGTCCGTATCAACCCTCTCGGCAAATGGGGGCCTGTATGGGTCGGGCCGTATGTAGTCCAGAAGATCTTCTCTGAGGAGCCATGCAACTTGCAGACTCGACGGGAATCCCTTTGTACACCCGTGAATGGTGACAAGCTGCGAGACACTACGCGTAAAAAAAAAACAAAAAAAAAAAAAAAAACAAAAAAAAAAAACAAAAAAAAGAGTGCTAAAAGAGTAATACCCAACTAGGTTAGAAACCCCAGAAGGGCGTCCTAGGTAAAAAAACAGGTTGCTACCACAAAAAAAAACAAAAAAACAAAAAACAAAAACAAAAAAAAAAACAAAAAAGAGTTCACCAGGTTGAACTACGAAGACCTGAGCTCCTCAAAATGAGGGGAACGTAGGCAGCCGGAAACGGTTCGGTCTAAAGCACAAATAAAAGCCATACTTTGGCATCAATACAATTGGTCAGACCATGAAAGCGTCTCGAAAAACTCTAAAGCAATTCAAATATTCATTACAAGTTAAAAGCTCTTTGATGAGTCTAAGCCCGATTCATTCCTACAACTGGCAACCTGCTAAAGGAAAACTAAGATACATAATCAAACTAATGTGTCTGCCATGGCAAGAAAGGGATACTTGGAAACCTCAGAGTCACTCCAAGCCACTCGTACTGGCCTCTCCCTTCTTCTTCCCCCTCCGAGTCTTTCTCTTCTGAACCGGAAAAATGTCGGTATTCCTCCTACCAAGCTCTGGTATAGGAACAGGGTCTATCAAACCGGCCTCTGTCAGGGCCTTAGTAGCCCTAGCGTCATCCCTCATCTCCTGTAACCTAGCTGGTAGCATAGGAGCCCTCCTCTCCTGTCTCTTGACGTAAGCCTCATAATCGAGCCGCGCGTCTCCGCTCCTGCCACGAGGGTTGGCCCTCGCCTCGGCCCTCCTCCTCTCAGAAACAGTCTGGTCCTCCGCACCTACAATGGCCTCACGCCGCCTCAAAATAGCCACCTGAGTCTCTCCTGTATGCCCTCGTACCAATCCAGGTACCAAGTGGTCAGGAACACCGGTCTCGGACGCCTGAGAATGACCCGAGGAGGAAAGGCATCGTACCTCCATACTCGGGAAAGAAATGGAAACACCGAGGGATCATCCATGGAAACAGGAGCCACCACCCTGGTAGCTATATCATCAAAACCCTCCAAAGGAACCTGCTCCAAGCCAAACTGCCTAAGGACCAGAGCCGGAATGTAGAAACTGGACTGAGAAAGCCCCGGAAGCATAACCACATGGGACCCGTCCTGAAGCACTCTGCGAGTCTCCACCCGCCAATGAGGCACCAACCATCTGATATCTTCAGTCTGGCGACCCGCCATCCAACGCTCCCACGAGCCCTGATCATCAAAATCTACATCAACACCTCTCCTGGCAAAAGTCCAAGGCCTGATCATATCAGAGGTTTCCCGAAGAACCCCCAAACGCTCCATCAGCCACAGGGTCAAGAGGAACGGGCTGCCCCCGTGCATATACCGCCGTCCGGTAGCTAATCTGTCGAGAGCATGAAAAGTCTCCCCAAGAATCAAAGGAACGACATCTCTGCCCAGGCGACAGTGAACGACGACATCCAGCAGAGACCGATGGCAAATTCCAAAGGAATAAACCATGAACAGGGTGCCAAACATACAAAGTGCAAAGGCATCCCAATAGGCATCATCCACCAAGCCTAGGCCCCTAAATCTGTCGGGAAGACCGGAAATATCGAAATAATCGGGACCGCGGATCATACCTTGCGCTTCCTCCGGGGAAAGATGAAGGAGGACGCACAATCTGTCAGCAAAGGAAGCCCCTCCGGGCAAAGGGACCGCTATCTCTTCCACCTCCGGACCTCCAAGCAAGGCCCGAAACTCTTCCACAGTCGGAACAATCTCGTTGAGGGAAAGGCAAAAGACATGCCTTCTAGTATCCCAAAAAGAAGAAGAAGCTCTTAAGAGGTCATAATCCGGAACCAATTCTTTGAGAGACCACAAGCATCGTATCTTGTACCTTTCTTCAAAGAACGATCTTCTCTCGTGCATGATCTCCCTACACCACTCCTTGAACTTTTCAAAGAACAACATTTGCCTTTCTTTGGATAATTTTGGAGAATTTTTGGCCATTTCCATGGTTTTTCTCTCTCTCCCCGAAAATGGCTGTTTGGGCTGGAGGTTGAAGAGGATATTTGAATTTGAAATAAAGCAAGACCAGGTCTGGACCAAAATTAAAGGACACTGTCAGATGCAGTCCCCATCCGCGCGGATGGGATTGCTTTCCCAAAAAAATTTTTTTTGCAACAGTCCAAGCTGCTACACCAAAAGAGGAATATTCCGTCCCGGTTGCTCGAAACTTGTGCAAAAAACCTCCCCAAACCAGTCCATATACCAAACACCCTTGCAAAAAAAAACCAAGGCTCATGCAACACTGCATTCATATTGCATTGCATTCATAAAATAAAATCCTAAATTATTACATTCCAAAAAAAAAAAGAGAGTGTGCATAAAAAAAAAACAAACAAACATAAATAAAATCCTAAATTATTACATTCCAAAAAAAAAAGAGAGTGTGCATAAAAAAAAACAAACAAACATAAATAAAATCCTAAATTATTACATCCAAAAAAAAATGTGCATAATCTGTACAAATCTAAATCTCAAAAAAAAAAATCAATCGGAGTCTCCAAAGACCCGATGTCTCCCCCCGGCCCCTCTTGCGACTCGGGCCCGCCTCGTCAGGAGCCCTGAAAGTCTCGGGCTCAGAATCGTCCTCATCTCCAGAAAGAGGCTCGTCGGGACCAACTGGCACACTCTGATAGGGTAAACCCAGATCCCTGAAGAAATCGAATCCGAAGGAGAAGGCGTCCGACTCCTGAACATACGGAGACGACCCACCATGCCGCCAGACGTGTCCCTGCCCGTACGGATCCCCAAGAATGACGTGATCCGAAGGCAGTGCCGCGCGGTGATCAATGAGAGGAGAAAGAGGGGTCTCTGAAGAAGTCTCCGAGGGAATAGGAGAAGCCTCCCGTCGGACAGGTGCCGGCCGTGGTCTCCTCGCCCTAGCCTGAGGTGCCCCGCAAGCAACCATCCTCCGTATGAATCTCTTAGCCCCGATCACTTGCTTCGTCAGTGTCTCGACGACCACCTCCGAAAACTGCACAAAAGCAAAAGCGTCAAAAAAAAAAGTGATGCTAGAGATGATGAAACAAAAGAAAAGGTGAAGCCATACCTTCATACCCGGACGAGGCCGGAAAGCTCGTGGAAGCCGCTCGGGCTGAGGGATCTGCACCCTCAATCGGACCCCATCCTGGATGTAGGAAAAATCCGTCCGAGGGTACCGCGGGATCCCAAGCCCCTCCCTCTCCAAAACCTGAGGCATCCTCAGCCTCCTCAAGACGAACGTCGCATATGGCTCGATCGCCACGAAGTCCGAGAAGTGCTGGCCTGCTCGGTAATCATCCCAGGTCACGGACCGATCGCTCGGGTGCATCATATCGGCGGGAGGCTCCACCGGTGTCCTCAAAGGCGAGTTCACGCCATGCTGGCGCGTCACCCTCTCTCCCAGATAGTAGACGTCGCAAGTCAGGCCCCTCAAAATCCTCCGCTGCACTGTCCAGATCTCAGCGCCCTTCAGCTGCGCTACCTCAAAGCGATCCCAGGGGAAGAATATCATCCCCTCATCCGTATCAGCCCTCGCCAAGGGGAGGCAATCCGCGTACCTGAGAGTCGTACGCCCCCTGGAGCTTATCTTTTCCCGGGCATGCTTGGACCAAGACTGCATGGCCGGATACGCTCCGACGTACGCCTCAGGCTGCCTCCACACCGTGACGTGGAAAAACTCCAACGCCCATACCTGCGAAAGGTAAAAATCCAATCAATCCAGTGCAAAAAAAAAAGGTGCGTGCTCAAAGGAAAGAGGGAAAGCAAAAAGAGAGCTTATACCTCCAGAGCAAACTCGAAGCAGTACAAGGAGCTCACAGCCTTCCGGCTGTATCTATCAAGAGCGAAGTACAGCTCAGCCAGCCCGGCCTCCCCCCAGGAAATATCTCCAACCGTCTCCATGTCCTCCAAGGACCTCAGCAAGGCAAAGACCGCCGTCCCCTCAGCATGACCAAAGAGTGTGCTCGAGAAAGTAAACCACAGGAAGGCCCTGGCAATCTGATCGGCGCCTATCCTCTCCTCCCCAGCCTCATAACTCGCTATGGTCTCCACGATCTTGCCGTAGACCACGGCATACTCCATCCCCATCCCCTTTTTGGGAATAGGGGAAAATCCAAGAAGAGCCTGCAGATCAGCATCGCCGTAGCCATCTCTCCACTCAATGCTGCGTCCATTGAAGGACAGACCCGTAATCGCAGCATAGTCAGAGGGCGTAACCGTAGCCTCGCCCCAGAAGAAGTGGAAGGTGTGGGTCGCGTCCCACCAGTGCTGCGCCAGAGCAAACATCAAGCCCTTGCACTTAGGGAACTTGACCAGTCCCCTCAAACACTCGACAAACTCCCAGAGCCCCGTCTCGACAACAATCTGCCGTCTGACTCGGCAAAGCTCCTCGGCCCGCATCCGGAAGCCGATCCCACAAGTCAATCACAGACTCCACCGATCCTCGAGTCTTCATCTTGTTCAGCTGCTCCGTCACAAAACGGTTTCCGCCCTGTAAAAAAAAAAAAGAAGAAGAGAGAAAATGTCAAAAAGATTGCATTTGCATTTACAAAAAAAATTCGACAGCATAACAGCATACAATGAGCATAGCCCCATTTTTCTCGCATAAAAGAAAACAATTTTCAGCAAGTCCCAATGCATTCATCAAAAAAAAAAAGATGCATTCCTACGGAAGTAAAAACTCCGTCCCATTTTCAACAAAAAAAATGCATACATGCATATCATCCATCTTACATGCAACGGGAGGAAAAATCCGTCCCACTTTTCAAAAAAAAAAAATCCTAAACATACATACATCTCATATTGGCAAAATGCCCATTCTTTTCAAACAAAATGCATGCATTGCATCATCATTCATCAATATCAAAATTCAATTTCAAAAAAAAAAATCATCATCAAGAACATGCAATACTCAATTTCAAAAAAAAAAGAGAAATCACAATTCTTCGAATTTTCACATGTAATTTTCGAATTAAAAAAAAAATGTGGCAAAAATGCCAATTCTTTTTCCCAAGCAAAATGCACATTTTTGGGACACTCACAAACTCATTGCAACATTGCATATCATCAATATCAATATTCAATATTCAAAAAAAAAAAATTCAAAAATCACCCAAAAATTTCAAGCAAGAAATCGACAAGAGGATCAAGAGGATTCGAAGTATACCGTTCGGAGATGCGGATCCGAAGCCCAATGTTGCCAAGCATCGGGGTAATGCTCCTCCTCGACCGATTGCGAAAGATTGTAATGCCTCCTCATCCGGACAAGCTCCAATCGCCTCTCCGCTATGGGACCACGTCCTTGGCCTTGAAAAGCGCCTTCCCCGTGTTCCATTGTTCAAAAAATTGAAGAAAACGGACGAATTTTGAAGCTTCTAGGGCCAAAAATGGCTGTTCTCGTTTTTCTCTCCGCTCTCGACAATTTCAAAAATTGGACCGAGGAAGAAGAAGGGCGTTGGCCCAATTAATACCCACGACTTTCCATCCCTATCCGCGGATAGGATTGCAAGGGTCAAAATGACCCTTTTGCCCTTTAAAATTTCAGACTCGCAATTCGCCCTAACTTGACAAAGTTAACCAAAGTTAACCAAAGTCACCCCTTTGTCAAAAATATTCCCTAGCCAAACGTAAGACCGAGTGCCCCGAGAAAGATAACGGATCCCGTATCTTTCATCAAAATTACCCCTAAGAAAACGTAAGACCGAGTGCCCCGAGAAAGATAACGAGATCCCGTATCTTTCATCAAAATTGCCCCTACTAGCCAAACGTAAGACCGAGTGACCCCGAGAAAGATAACGAGATTCCGTATCTTTCATCAAAATTACCCCTGAGTCAAACGTAAGACCGAGTGCCCCGAGAAAGATAACGAGATCCCGTATCTTTCATCAAAATCACCCCTAGTCAAACGTAAGACCTAGTGCCCCGAGAAAGATAACGGATCCCGTATCTTTCATCAAAATTACCCCTGCAAAAAACGTAAGACCGAGTGCCCCGAGAAAGATAACGAGATCCCGTATCTTTCATCAAAATTACCCCTAAGCAAAGAAAACGTAAGACCGAGTGCCCCGAGAAAGATAACGAGATCCCGTATCTTTCATCAAAATTACCCCAGCAAAGAAACGTAAGACCGAGTGCCCCGAGAAAGATAACGAGATCCCGTATCTTTCATCAAAATTACCCGTAGCCAAACGTAAGACCGAGTGCCCCGAGAAAGATAACGGATCCCGTATCTTTCATCAAAATTACCCCTGAGCAAAACGTAAGACCGAGTGCCCCGAGAAAGATAACGAGATCCCGTATCTTTCATCAAAATTGCCCTGAGCCAAACGTAAGACCGAGTGCCCCGAGAAAGATAACGGATCCCGTATCTTTCATCAAAATCACCCCAGCAAAGAAACGTAAGACCGAGTGCCCCGAGAAAGATAACGGATCCCGTATCTTTCATCAAAATTACCCCTGAGCCAAACGTAAGACCGAGTGCCCCGAGAAAGATAACGGATCCCGTATCTTTCATCAAAATCACCCCTAGCCAAACGTAAGACCGAGTGACCCGAGAAAGATAACGAGATTCCGTATCTTTCATCAAAATTCTCCCCGGCAGTAAAACGTAAGACCGAGTGCCCCGAGAAAGATAACGAGATCCCGTATCTTTCATCAAAATTGCCCTAGCCAAACGTAAGACCGAGTGACCTGAGAAAGATAACGAGATTCCGTATCTTTCATCAAAATTCTCCCTAAGCCAAACGTAAGACCGAGTGCCCCGAGAAAGATAACGAGATCCCGTATCTTTCATCAAAATTGCCCCGGCAGCCAAACGTAAGACCGAGTGCCCCGAGAAAGATAACGAGATCCCGTATCTTTCATCAAAATCATCCAACCGTCAAACGTAAGACCAATTCGCACGAATACGCCCGATTTTCCTCAAAGAAAGGCTAACTAACGAAATCCCCAAAGAAAATTAACTAATCCCAAAAGCCAGCGAGATCTCGAGTAGTACTCGAACTACGAAAGGGCTTGATTCCCACTAGGGATACGTAGGTAGCCTATCATTAGGTCCAGCCCCTCGACCAAAACGGTCACCCTCTCCTTCGGCAGCAGACGAAGTCCACCGAAAGGCCATTTCAAATTAAGGTCCGAGGCACCTAAAACGCCATCATCAAGGTTCGAGGCACCTAAAACGCCATCATCAAGGTTCGAGGCACCTAAAACGCCATCTTCAAGGTTCGAGGCACCTAAAACGCCATCTCCAAGGTTCGAGGCACCTAAAACGCCATCTCCAAGGTCCGAGGCGCCTAAAAAGCCATCATCATCAAGGTTCGAGGCACCTAAAATGCCATCTTCAAGGTCCGAAGCGCCTAAAAAGCCATCATCATCAAGGTCCGAGGCGCCTAAAAGGCCATCTTCAAGGTCCGAGGCACCTAAAAGGCTATCATCATCAAGGTTCGAGGCACCTAAAACGCCATCATCAAGGTCCGAGGCACCTAAAACGCCATCTCCAAGGTTTGAGGCACCTAAGACGCTATCACTAGAAAGCGATAAATCGCAGTCATCCCCAGCAGAGACCGAAAATGGTCATTCCTATCCCCAGCAGAGCGGATACCCATCAGACCGAAAATGGTCATCTCTTATCCCCAGCAGAGTTTCTTTCCAGCAACCGACTGTAGAACTCGCTCATCAGGTTCGAGGCACCTAAAACGCCATCATCTCCAGGGTCAAAGACCCGAACTACGACTGGCTTGATTCCCACCCGGGATACGTAGGTAGCCTATCGCTAGGTTCAGCCACCCGATCATTCGACCATCCTGCCAAATATGGAGCCTTACTCTTATCGACGACCCCGCTTCCTTCGAAAGCGCCGTCGCCGAGGGGCTACTGTAAGTGCTCCAATTTGAGCTTGTTAGAATTTTCGTTAGAAAATTAACGAAAGTTATAACATCTCTAACAATTCCTAACAATCCTAACTTTCCTAACAAAGTGAGGGTAAAATGGGCATTGTTATTTAAGGTTAAACCTCAAAAAGAATCTTAAAAAGCAAAACAAAAGAAGAAAACCATAAATAGAAAGGCTGGAAACACAAAAACTGGCTGTTAATTTGGTTTTTTTTGAATTTTTATTCTTCCTGTCCAAGGCTGGAGCTGTAATTAATGAACAGTGCACGCCTACTGACCTTGTCCGCGCGGATACGTTTGCTATTTTCAGAGGGCTATAAATTGAGCCCTCCAGTCACAAAAATGAGGAGGAACAACACAAATGCAACGAACCTCTGGCGAAATATAGAGAGAAAACAGTGAGAATTCTCAAGAATTGTCACCTTTTTCTCTCCAATCTTTCCCAACTCATACTCATACACTCACTCTCATATTCAAGCCCTAAACACTCATACACTCAAGCCAAACACTCAAGAACACAAGGAAGATTGGTAAACCCTCCTCTTCCTAACCCTAAATCTCATCCATGCATGCATCTTCAAACTACAAAATGTAGTTCTTTCATCTTCTTTCTCTAGATCTAAGAAGATCACCATGGAAGACCATCTCCATGGATGATCTTCTACAAAGATCAACATTATTTTCAAAGCTCTTCTTGCTTACTTGCAAAAATGCACTTTCAAAACCCTAAAAAACCATTTTCAAGCACTAAATCTTGATTTCAAAGGGTAAAATCCCCCTCCCCAAGCAAATGAAATGCTTAGTCCTAATGTACCCCAAGGATGGTTTGGTATAGTTGATTCACCACTAAAATGTCTAGTGATCACTAACCAAAACCTAGGGAAATGGGGACAAGCATGGATGCAAAACTCCCCTTAAAATCTTGTTTTCTTTCTTGGAAAGTTGCTGTCCAGTAGCAATTTTCCCAGACCTCAGTCCATGGTCTTAATTTTTGGACACAGATGAACTTGGAATTTGGTGTTGACTACAAAACACTTTTTGTAGCCAACATCAAGAGCTTTCCAGACATATTTTTACTTTATTTTTTGGGTGAGTAAAACTCCTCTTTTCAATTTTTCTTTCAGAGGCTAGTTCATCAGTTTCTGGGAATCCAGATCTCATATCTGAGGTTTCCAGAAGGTTTTGACCCTCAAATCTTCTCCAAAATGGAAATTTCTTTCACACAAAGTTTATTCAAGGAGTCTAGAGAGACTTTCATTCTCTGAGTTCATCCAGATTATGAAGTTTTAGGACCCTTGAATCCATTTCAAAATCAGGTGTCTGCTGCCATTTCCTTCTGGCAGAAGTGACTTCTCAACTTCAAAAGGTTTTTTGAGTACCAAATCTCAAACCAAAAATTCTCCAAAAAATCATGGGATCAGTTTAAAGTCTTAAAAAGACATCCCAATTTTTACTTTTTCCAGTTACAACTTATTTTGGCCAAAACACACACACACACACACAAATGATTTTCAGCTTGGAAGACTCGTTTTTACGAGGCGCGTCGGGTGCACACTAACGTCCTTCCCGACGCGTAACATGACCTCCGAACCTAAATCTCTGATCTCGGGCTTTTTTCAAAGTTTTGGCCTTCAAAATTAAAATGGCGTGGCGACTCCGTTTTTTCCGGTTTTATTTGGTTTTTCAAAGAAACGCAAAAATCGAATTTTTCCCGCGAAAAAGGCAACACATCGTTACAGTATGGTGTGTCTGAAAGGAGGAACTGAACCTTGTAGGACATGGTTTGTTCGATGATGTGTCAATTCGACTTTCCTATTTCCTATTTCCTTTTGAGGATATGCATTAGAAATGATGCGGTTACACTGAATCGAGTCCCTACTAAATCGGTTCCTTAGTCCCCACATGAGATGTGGCATGGAAGAAAACTTAGTTTGTCTTTCATGAAGATTTGGGGTTGCGAATCTTATGTAAAGAGACTTGTCTCTTATAAGTTAGCACCAAATTTGACAAAGTTATTTTCGGAAATTAATCTTATAACCACAAAGAGAACAAAATGTTTGTTGCTCTACACGATTTGTTTCTTGAGAAATAGTTTCTCAATAAAGAATCTAGTGGGAGTAAAATTAATCTTGAAAGAAGTTCAAGAATCCGAAAATAATATGGAACCAAGAATAGAGACAAAATCAAGTTCACAAAGGAGTTGTGGAACCGGTTCAAGATGCACAAGTCCATCGTAGATTGGATAGGTTACGATCCGAACTCAAGAAATAGTGATTTCTCGTTGCGGAAAGTGATGAAGTGGAAGTCATTAAGAATGACGATCCTACTTGCTATCAAGAAGCGATGTCCTCTCCTAATTTGGATAAATGGTTAGGAACCATGGAATCCAAATTAAAATCCATGTTTAACAATCAAGTTTGGAACTTGATTGGGCTACCTAAAAGTGTAAAAACTAAAGGGTGCAAGTAGGTCTTCAAAGATCGACATGGATGTGAAGGTGTATACTTTCATGACTAAGGATTGTAACAAAGGGATTTAGGCAAATTCATAGTATTGAACCTTTTTCGCCAGTTACAATGTCGAAGTCTGTTAGATTTTCAATTGCCATTATCACATATTATGACTATGTGATATGACAAATGGATGTCAAACGACTTTCTTTAAATGGAAAGATTATTAAGGATGTGTATAGTACACAACCCGAATAGTTTGACGATCCAAGAAACTCTAATAGAGTATGCATGTTGCAAAGATCCATGAGATGGGTTGAAGCAAGCTTAAAGAATTTGGAATCTTCGTTTTGATGAATTGGTCAAAGAGTTTGACTTTATCAAGTACGAAGATGAACCTTGTGTATGCATGAAATTCAGTGGGAGCGTAATATTATTTCTATTGTTTTATTACAATGATATCTTACTCATTGGAAAAACAAGTTCCGACACTTAAGACTGTTAAGTCTTGGTCAAGGAAAGGTTTCTCAATGAAAGATATGGGTGAAGCCGCTTACATCCTTGGCATCAAGATCTATAGAGATGGATCTAGAAGGATAAATTGGTTTGAGTCAAAGTGTTCACATTGACAAGATTCTTAGAAGAGTCTAAGAAGAGTAGCTTGTCAATGGGTCATGGTATTTCTCTTAGCAATATTCATTGTCTTATGACAACTGATGAGCAAAAGGGAATGAATGAAGTTCCATATACTGCGGCACTTAGATCTGTCATATATGCCATGATTTGTACTAGACTCGACGTCTCGTATGCTATAAGCATGATGAGTCGATACCAATCTGATCCTGTTGAGAACCAATGGATGGCAGTCAAGATGATCCTAAGTACTTAAGAAGAACTAAGGATACGTTCTTGGGATTTGAAAGATTGGAAGTTAATCCTGTTGTAAGGGTTACAAAGATGCTAGCTTCCAAACTGACAAAGTTATTTTAAAATCGCAATTAGGATTTGTGTTTATGCTTATTAGAGGTGCAATTTTGAGAGTTCCAAGCAGAAAATTGTAGCCGATTCTACTACTAAGGCCATATTTTAGCAACATATGATGTAGCTGAAAGAGGCAGTTTGGATCAAAAGTTCATTTAGTGTTTTGAAAACACTCCAAGTGTTTTTTCAAGTATCACTAATCCGTGGAACTTTGTTGTGATAATTATGGTGTCATTTGTGCAAACAATGGAACCAAAATCACAACGGTGATCCAAACACTCACTTAGACGTTCTTCGAGGAATTCATAAAGAATGAGAAGACGTTAAGATATACAAAATATCAACCGATGATGACATAAGGGATTCACTTACAAAGACCCTCGCATAGGCAGAAGCATGGTGGGCATGTTAGATCCATGAGTATTCGATACATAAATGGAGCCTAGTGCAAGTGGGAGACTGTTGGTGTAATGTCCTAGGCTTTAGTTATGTTTAACTGAAAACCGTTATGTATCATCTTTATCGTTTATGTTTATTATTTGATTATTATATAGTTTGCATATTTATTGTAATAATCTCCGTCCCTAATTATTAAGAGAATAATTAGTATAATTGTCAATGGATAATCATATGATGATTATATGCATAGAGATGCACATTGAAATTATGGGTACTTGTTAGAGAACAAGTGACTGGACTTGACCCGTATGAGATTTATGTCATGGTCAAATGTCATAATTAAATCTCATATGGTCACTTCATTTAGTCCCTAGACCTGAGATTATCATGACCTTACATATGATGAAAGTTATGTTTGATTTTAGTCAAACGATATCTTAACACGATATTTATAAAGGCTATCTTTGGCATGATCGGATTCATGATGGGAAGGATGATAAGTCAAGATGGAATTTGTCCCTCAAAAGAGAGATGTTTTGCTTGGGCTCCTCGATGAGTGATAATGATGAAAGAGTGTGGCCACACCCCAATATGATTGGACTATCATTATACTCAAGATCGAGAAAGCATTGAACAAATACAAGTTGACGTGGACCATGACTTGTGTTCAATATGACATCGTGAGACAAAGGGAGAAATGGAAGTGTACCATTGGAAACGTGAACTCTTACGTTGTGTTATTTGGGTAGACATAATGGCTTGCTAGAGTCCGCTTATGTCTTATGAGGGTCGATATGATCGGACTCATTGCCAACATAATACAATCCTATTGGGTCATACACAAATAGAATGAATTGGTTGAACAAAAGTAAGAATGATTGAAAGTTTCTGTAAACTGGCTAAGTATGTCACGCGACATAACTAGTCACTGGCTAAATATGTCACGCGACATAACTAGCCACCAGAGCGGATTGACAGCCTGGTCTCCTAATTCGATTAGGAAACATATTAATGCTAATGTAGTATAAATATGAGAGGTTTGTCAACCCTAATGGTCTAGCCGAACTTTTCAATAGAAATTTACAATCAAAAGTCCTCTCAATATTCTTCCATAAGTTTTAGGAATCTAGCAATTCCCAACCCGAGAATCGTTCTCGACATTCATATTTGTGTGGATTATCAAAAGAGGGTCTTAATTTTGTTCAAACAAATCAAAGACCTAGAGTTCAAATCTGAAGATCCAAAGGAGTTGAAGATTCGAAGATTTGAAGATCAAAAGTTTGTGATTACGAATCACATAATTATCCGTTCGATAGCTCAAGACCGGAAATCAATTTAGGTTGGTAAATTCTATCTCATAGCAATTCAATTTAATTGTATAGAACGGATCTTAGGGCTTGGGTTTTGTGTTAATTTTGTTGGAAAAAATAGTGGTTTTGAAGGAAATAATGATTTATTTTCTTAATTAGTTATTTGTCAAAATGACTAATTAATTGTTGGATTGTGTTCTACTCCATGAGTACATTGAAATCATATATTCATTTGTCCAAAATGGCTGAGAAATGAATGAGATATGAATGCTCAAAGTTAATGGGTTGGAATGGGTAAAATGTGGTTATCCCACATTGGAAAAAGATGGAAAAGTGGCTTGGTTTAAATACTCCTACACTTTGGTAGTGAGTAAGATTGTGGTACACAGAGGCTCTCTCTCGCGCACAGGTGCGCAGGGGGGGTGCAAATCATGGACCGAATTAGGCTTCGGACTACCGAACTCATGTGCATGCGCGTCCTGCGGACACGAATGTAGCTCCGAAATTGTCGGTCCGCGCGAGCCCACTTTTTGCATTTTTTTAAGAAAACTGACCCAATGGAAACAGGAAGTGAGGCGGGCGCCTCGCCATGGCTGAGGCGGGCGCCTCGAGGACAGAAGATGCAGCCCATTGGCCAGACTCCGAGGCGGGCGCCTGGAGGGGTCGGGGCGGGAGCCTCGTGCGCAGCTGTTCACTCCCGTAAACCTGTTTCGCCTCCGTGAATCGCCGAATTAAAGTGCAAATTCATGGATTATTATTGCAATATTCATTGAGGAAATTAAAAACGTGGTTTTAATTTCTTGAGCAGTTTTCCTATGGAGAATTGTATAAATAGAACACAACAACAAAGGGAAAAAAACACGAGTTTTCACAATCTCCACAATCATTTCGCAAAGACATATTGTTCATCTTCCCTTTGGCCTCCTTGCATTGCATTCGTGGTGATAAAGTTCAAGCATCAACTTCAGTTCGCCGGAGGTCTAATTTTGCAACCACCTTCCGGTTACTCCGTTTCATCCTGGGAGGCAAGCGTTCCGTAACAACTCAAGCACAACGTGGTGAGGGGGCGTAATTTGTCTTAAGGAGAGTGTGATTTCACACGACTCGGACAGCGACAAATCTGTTCTTCTCTTGTATTTTCTATTTCTGTTTTTTTAAATTAGTTTCTATATTTCGAGAGATTTTGTAATAGTTATTCCAACAATCTTAAGACAAATTATTGTCTCTTCGTTGGAAGGAAAACTATTTAAAACAGTGAACTAAACTTGTTTGTTTTGTTTCAGATGGCTACTCAATCAAACGTGGAAACCAACGCTGGGAACAACTCCGAGAATCCTCGTGTGGAGGAAGCGCTTCGTGTGGAAACCAACTCTCAAAGGGTGGTTGTCCAAAGCTGTTTCGAACCATCATGGTGAGAAACCAGGAAAAGTTTGTTGGCCAAGACTTTAAAAGGTGGCAACAAAAGATGCTTTTCTATTTGACTACCTTGAACTTGGCGAGATTTCTTAAGGAAGATCCGCCACAGTTGGGTGAGAATGAGACGGATGGGCAAGCCATCTCGGCTCTTGATGCTTGGAAGCATTCCGAGTTTCTTTGCAGAAATTACATCCTTAATGGATTGTCGGATACGCTATACAATGTGTATAGTGTTAAAAAAACTGCAAAGGAACTTTGGGAGTCCTTGGAATATAAATATAAGATCGATGACGCGGGCACAAAGAAATTCATTGTGGGCCGTTTTCTCGATTACAAAATGGTGGACTCAAAAACTGTTAAAAGCCAAGTGGAAGAGTTGCAAATAATCATTCATGAAATTCATGCCGAAGGGATGGTAATTAGTGAAAACTTTCAAGTGGCGGCAATAATTGAAAAGTTGCTTCCCGCTTGGAAAGATTTCAAGAATTATCTTAAACATAAACGAAAAGAAATGAATGTTGAAGCGCTTGCTATTCGTCTTCGGATTGAGGAAGAGAATAGAATTGCGGAGAAGAAGTTGAATAATCTTCTTGTGGCGAAAGCCAATGTGGTGGAGCATGTTGATAGCTCCAAGGCCAATGGCAAAGCCAAAGGCAAGTTTGGTCCCAAAAAGGGTGGTTCTAGTTTGAAGCCAAAGGGAGGAATCTCCAAGAAAAAGTTCGGTGGAACTTGTTACAATTGTGGCATTGTGGGCCACAAGTCTTCCGAGTGTAGGAAGCCAAAGAAACAAGCAAACATGGTGGATGTCATCTCGAATGAAGTTTCCGATATGCACTTGGCGGTAATTTCTGAGGTGAATTTGGTGGGTTCAAACCCAAATCAGTGGTGGATTGACACCGGTGCTACTAGACATGTTTGCTCAAACAAGGAAATGTTTAGTAGTTTTGAAGCCCTTGAAAATGGTGAGAAATTGTTCATGGGAAATTCTGCCACCTCCGATGTGAAAGGTCAAGGAAAGGTGGTGCTGAAGTTGACTTCCGGGAAAGAGTTGACTCTCAACAATGTGCTCTATGTGCCCGAAATCCGGAAAAATTTGGTGTCCGGATCGCTTTTGATTAAGCATGGATTTCGTGTTGTGTTTGAATCTGATATGGTTACTTTGTCTAAAAGTGGAATGTTTGTAGGCAAAGGTTATGTTTGTGATGGTATGTTTAAGCTTAGTGCTATGGTTGTTAAAAGCAATGTAATGGCTAACAAGCCTAAGATGAATGTGATGAATAAGAATAATTCTTCCGTTTACTTGCTTGAGTCTTCCAATTTGTGGCATGGTAGACTAGGACATGTTAACTATGATACTATACGTAGATTAATTAACATGAATTGCATACCAAAATGTAAAATAGACTACAAACATAAATGTGAAACTTGTGTAGAGGCAAAGTTTACAAAACCTCCGTTCCATTCGGTTGTAAGAAATAATGAACCACTTGAGTTGGTTCATACGGATTTATGTGACTTCAAGTCAACACAAACACGAGGGCAATAAGTACTTTATGACTTTTGTTGATGATAGCACAAAATATTGTTATGTGTATCTTCTCAAAAGTAAAGATGAGGCTATAGAGAAGTTTGTTCTCTATAAAAATGAAGTTGAAAATCAACTCAACCGGAAAATAAAGGTCATAAGAAGTGATCGTGGTGGTGAGTATGAATTTCCTTTTGAAGGTATTTGTGCTCAACATGAGATAAAACATGTTACAACACCACCATACACCCCACAATCCAATGGAGTTGCCGAGCGGAAAAATCGGACTCTAAAGGACATGATGAATGCCATGTTAATAAGTTCGGGGTTACCGGATAACATGTGGGGAGAGGCCGTCTTGTCGGCAAATTATGTGTTAAATAAAATGCCCCGAAAGAAAGTAAATAAGAGCCCCTATGAATTGTGGCATGGAAGAGTGCCTTCATACCAATACATGCGAGTGTGGGGGTGTCTTGCAAAGGTTTCAATACCACCTCCCAAAAAGGTGAAAATTGGACCAAAAACTATTGATTGCATATTTATTGGGTATGCTCACAATAGTAGTGCTTATAGGTTTCTTGTGCATGAATCGAAGATTCAAGATATACACAAGAATACTATAATGGAGTCAAGAAATGCTTCTTTCTTTGAGAATGTGTTTCCGTGCAAAAGAGATGATGCAAGTTCATCTAAACGGAGACATGATTCAATAGAAGAAGAAGAAGAAGTCGAAGGAACAAATCATCATGATGAAAATGATGAAGCGGAGGTAGAACCTCGACGGAGCAAACGAGGTAGGGTAGAAAAATCTTTTGGCCCAGATTTTCTAACCTATATGCTTGAAAGTGAACCACAGAGTTATAAAGAAGCCGTGAGCTCTTTCGAAGGACCTTTGTGGAAAGAGGCCATTAAAAGTGAGATTGATTCCATTTTACAAAATCACACTTGGGAATTAGTGGATCTTCCTCCGGGAAGTAAACCACTAGGATATAGGTGGATTTTTAAAAGGAAAATGAAGACGGATGGAACAATTGACAAGTATAAGGCAAGACTTGTAATTAAAGGTTACAAGCAAAAGGAAGGCCTTGATTACTTTGATACATATTCTCAGGTTACGAGAATAACATCCATAAGAATTGTACTTGCAATAGCCGCATTGAGGAATCTTAAAGTACATCAAATGGATGTTAAAAACAGCCTTTCTAAATGGGGATTTAGAAGAGGAAATTTACATGGAGCAACCGGAAGGATTTTACGCGCCGGGGCAAGAAAATAAAGTGTGCAAGTTAGTAAAGTCATTGTATGGCTTGAAACAAGCACCAAAACAATGGCATCAAAAGTTTGATCAAGCCATGATGGAAAGTGGATTTAAAATAAATGAATGTGACAAATGTATCTATGTTAGAGACACGGGAAATGGCTACGTCATTTTGTGTCTTTATGTAGATGACATGCTTATCATAGGAAGTTGTGATAAAATGATAAAGTCCACTAAAGATATGTTGAACTCAAAGTTTGACATGAAAGATATGGGGTTAGCCGACGTAATCCTTGGCGTGAAAATTTCAAGAATGGCAAATGGACTTGCTTTAAGCCGCTCACATTATGTGGATAAAATTCTTGAGAAATTCAGCAAGGATGACTTAGCTATTGCTAGAACCCCAATAGACATGAGTCAACATCTATCAAAGAATAGAGGTGACACAGTTTCTCAAGTTGAATACTCGAGAATCATTGGAAGTCTAATGTACTTGATGAGTTGTACTAGACCAGATATTGCTTACACGGTTAGCAAACTGAGTCGGTATACAAGTAATCCGGAGCGGAACATTGGAATGGTATAGTGAGAGTACTAAGGTACTTAAGATATACTCGCGATTATGCTTTACACTATACTAGACATCCAGCGGTAATCGAAGGATATAGCGATGCTAATTGGATATCCGATATAAAAGACTCAAGGTCTACAAGCGGATTTGTGTTTACATTAGCGGGGAGCTGCTATATCATGGAAATCTTCTAAACAAACGGTTATAGCTAGATCCAAGATGGATTCTGAGTTTATAGCGTTAGATAAATGTGGTGAAGAAGCCGAGTGGCTACGCCAATTTATAGAAGATATTCCAAGATGGACGAAGTCCGTGCCATCAATATGTATACATTGTGATAGCCAATCAGCGATTGGAAGGGCACACAATCATATGTATAATGGTAAGTCGAGACACATTCGTCGAAGATATAATACCATTAGACAACTACTCTCAGCGGCACAATATCCATTGACTATGTTAAGTCAAAGGAAAATTTAGCGGATACGTTAACCAAAGGGTTAAATAGAGAGTTAGTTGAAAGCTCGACGAGGGAATGGGACTTAAGCCTCTTAAAAGTTAAACACGGCGGAAAACCCAATCTAGATATTGGAGATCCCAAGAACTAGATTCAATGGGACAACCTAACTGTTAAAAGACTTGTAGCGTCACTGTGGGGAAATCAACCCCAAGTCCATTCCTGTTAGTGACATCCCGAAAGGACAAGGATAAGCATATGGCTTTTAATGATTCTTACGCGTCGAAAATTCGAGCGGGGTAATACGGGTTACCTTTAAGAAATCACCTATGTGAGAGAGAAGTGGGGCCGCTTCGAGGAGAATTGTGTGAGGCTCAATTCTTAGACCCTCTCGCGAGAACCGGGCGTATGTTCGGGGCCATGATTGAACATAGCTATGAGAATTGAAGTATGTTAGGACGATACTTGTGTCAAGCATATGATCGGCTACACAAAAAGCATAACGATTCAAGGACATCGCGTCTATCGATTTGCGAGTAGAGTAAATATGCTTGTACGAGCGAAAATTCAATGGGCATTCCCACATCTTCGTATGCAAGTTTTCGTCTGACGGGCTTTATCACCAATTCCGCATTATTCCTTCATGTGGGGGATTGTTGGAAAAAATAGTGGTTTTGAAGGAAATAATGATTTATTTTCTTAATTAGTTATTTGTCAAAATGACTAATTAATTGTTGGATTGTGTTCTACTCCATGAGTACATTGAAATCATATATTCATTTGTCCAAAATGGTTGAGAAATGAATGAGATATGAATGCTCAAAGTTAATGGGTTGGAATGGGTAAAATGTGGTTATCCCACATTGGAAAAAGAGGGAAAAGTGGCTTGGTTTAAATACTCCTACACTTTGGTAGTGAGTAAGATTGTGGTACATAGAGGCTCTCTCTCGCGCACAGGTGCGCAGGGGGGGTGCAAATCATGGACCGAATTAGGCTTCGGACTACCGAACTCATGTGCATGCGCGTCCTGCGGACACGAATGTAGCTCCGAAATTTTCGGTCCGCGCGAGCCCAATTTTTGCATTTTTTTAAGAAAACTGACCCAATGGAAACAGGAAGTGAGGCGGGCGCCTCGCCATGGCTTAGGCGGGCGCCTCGAGGACAGAAGATGCAGCCCATTGGCCAGACTCCGAGGCGGGCGCCTGTAGGGGTCGGGGCGGGCGCCTCGTGCGCAGCTGTTCACTCCCAGCTTGTTTCGGCTCACATGCTTGCCGAATTAAAGTGCAAATTCATGGATTATTATTGCAATATTCATTGAGGAAATTAAAAACGTGGTTTTAATTTCTTGAGCAGTTTTCCTATGGAGAATTGTATAAATAGAACACAACAACAAAGGGAAAAAACACAGTTTTTCACAATCTCCACAATCATTTCGCAGCATATTGTTCATCTTCCCTTTGGCCTCCTTGCATTGCATTCGTGGTGATAAAGTTCAAGCATCAACTTCAGTTCGCCGGAGGTCTAATTGTGCAACCACCTTCCGGTTACTCCGTTTCATCCTGGGAGGCAAGCGTTCCGTAACAACTCAAGCACAACGTGGTGAGGGGGCGTAATTTGTCTTAAGGAGAGTGTGATTTCACACGACTCGGACAGCGACAAATCTTTTCTTCTCTTGTATTTTCTATTTCTGTTTTAAATTAGTTTCTATATTTCCAGCAGAGATTTTGTAATAGTTATTCCAACAAATTTAATACTTAATTCCGCTGCGCATGAACCCATAAAATCCAACAATATCTTGCTTGTTTTTTTCAAATCCCTCATTTAAATATAGGATAATTTGATCCAGAATCAATTATCTCGAAATGGCTCAAAACTTTTATCGAATGTAAAAGCCTAAAATGTTGTCAGGATATCAAATCATAAATGTATGGTGTCCAGACGTAATTTTATTCATTCGAAATTGTTTGAGGGGCAAAAATATCATTTTATTGTTTTTAAAATTTAATTTCATATTTTCCATTACATTTATTCCTTCTTGTTGTTAGTGGTCTTAGTAATAGTTACTAGGTCAATGTATAATGTATATATGGATGTTAGTATTAATGTAGCAGACAGTTTTAAGTATTGAACAGTATAAACCGAGATACGAATATGGGTTTGCTCAAGCTGGGCCTAATTGAATTGGGCCATGAATATTATCTAAATAATCAAGTATCAGGGCCGAGTAGGGTCTTCCTCATATGACAAGGAGCGTTTATCTCAGCCTTATAACAACATGTTTGGACCGGTATGCAGCAAGAGACGAGGAAACTAAAGTTCTTACCTCGGCATTCTCCACCATGACGAGGAAACTAAATCATTTACCTCGGCATATCACCGTACCGGCCAATCTCCAAATGACGAGGAAGCAGAATCATTTACCTCGGTCTATTTGTTAAGGCCGAGGTAAAACATTTGTGTTCCTCGGCGTTAGGTTATCGAGAACATACAATCCTTATTCAACAAGGATTATACGGCCATGATCCAATCGGGATTATACTTGTCAACATCAATTCAAGTCAAACAATGACTCCTTAACGAGATATAATTCTATTAGAATTATATCTTATCTATTACAAGTTCATTCCAACATGGATTCTATCTATCCATTCCTATAAATACAAGCCCCACATGGCTCATTATTCGGTACGTTACTTTTTACATTGGAGAAACTTCTGTCAATTTGATTTCTCTAATATCAACCGTGAACTTACTCTCACGCGGAGGAGCCTTTATCCGGATCCGCCCGGCTTAGTTTACGTGTTTTCTCTTATTTTCGGGCCTTGCAATCGCCGGAGCATTCAACGCTTGGATTTGGGCTGATTTGACGATTTTGGCATCATCAATTGGTTCCATTGCGGAAATCGATTCAAACACCCATTGTTTGGCACGGAAAACGCTCGCTTAAAGCCAATTTTCTTGCCGAATTTGCTCTTTCTTGGAACGGAATTTTTGGATCGGTAAAGCTCTGTTCTTGAAGCCACGGAGTTCGCAAGTTGTGGCCGGAGTTTACCCAGATTCCGTTGAAAGGCATTTTGGCGTTAAAATTCCGACCCAGTTTTGGCTTGAGTTCTTTGCGTTAGAAAAAATCACAATTGGTTTGTTTGTTTTTGGTTAAAATTTGCCTAATTTTAGCCATAAATTGATTACAGTGAAATTGTGATTTTTGGAAAATTTTGCACTTAATAATCTGTTTGTGATTCATAATGGACGGACAATTCACAAGTGTTACAGTGAGGATCCCACCCAAGTGAATGGGGAAACAGGAACCGAGGAGCAGCCTCCTTCTCCTCCTCCTCTACCTCGGGCCCGATGCCATTCCTCCCCTTGCCATGACTCTTCGTTCCATGGGTCGAGGAAAATGCCGAGGAGAGGGCAATGACCTTCCTCGTCCTACTCGTGCTCGTGGGAAGCAAGCGGGAAGGAAGAAAACAAAGAATGCCGACGCCGGTCAGCGGGAGGATCTCGGCCCGTTGGCCAGACGCTCTTTGTTACACAAACAAATGGAGACTTTGCAAAGGATGTATGAAACACAAGTTGCTCTTTTGCAAATGGACCCCGGATCATTCCATGGCTCCATTCATTGTGCCATCAATGGGCCCGCCTTTGAGAAAGGAACAGGGGAGAGCATCGAGGCTCCTCCCACGAAGGCTATTTGAACTACCAATGCCGGCCCAGGGGATTCTCCTCGTCCTCGGCATACCGGTAAGCGAAGGATCACGTGGTCGACACGAGAAGCCAATTAACTCCTAGGGAAGAGGAAGTGAACTCCCGGGGACCTAAGGACAAGACTCGGCTTGAATAGGCGCCTATCCCCTGCTCGTCTTGTCATGACACCTAGGCGTCCACGTCTCCTCGAGCTCGTCGACCAGATTCTCCTCGTCCTCGTCGTTCGATTCTCATCGTCCTCGTCGGCCGGACTCTCCTCGTCCTCGGCATCGAGAATTTGCTAGGCCAAGGACCCCGAGCCCTACGGGATGATACTTGGCGCACAAGACACGGAACAGACGTGATAAGGCACCCTCCAAACGTGATGGCCACCGGCATGAAGCGGAGCATAGTAGGGTGAATGATCGCCCCAAAGACAAGTCGATCGAAGCTCCCAACGAAGCACTCGCTCAAGCGGTGAGAAGGAAATAGAAACAAAGCAATGGGAGGTTTGTTGAAACAAAGGTTTGGATGATATGGAGATGGGAAAGAAATATAATGACGACGATTATGATTGGGCCACCCGTCCGTTTTCCTTGAGGATAAGCTGCTTTGCACCTCCCCATCCTAACCTCAAGCTCCCAAATTTCGAGAAATACAACGGAACCGCGCGCCGAGGACCATGTGCAAAGTTTCGAACAAACCATGAATCTCCTCACCACTTTGCGATGACTTGCTCTGCAAAGCTTTCGCGAGCACCTTCTCGGAACGGCTTTGACTGGTTAGTGAGCTCAAGAAAGGTTGCATCGATTCTTTGGAGGGGCATGAGGAGAATGTTCTTAGATCATTTTGCCACGAGTGGAAGAGGAAGATGAGATTAACCGACTTGGCCAACATTGAGCAAGGGAAGGGAGAGACCACCCTCGGCTACTACAATAGGTTCCGAAAAATGGCGGACCAAGTTGAAGAAAGCCTTGGCGATAGGGAGGTCATAGTTTGCTTCAACTGCGGGTTAAAATCGGGCCCTCATTTATGAACTCTCGACGGGGAACCTAATTCCAAGGCCGAATTGTACAAGGTGGCTTATGCCATTTCCATGGGCGAAGACAAGACAAAGAAAAGGGGAGGCGACAAGACGGAACTGAAGCAACTAACCCCAGACGGAATGACAACGGGAGGCAGCGAGGGTTCCCGAAAGGAAAGAATAGAACGAGAAGCGAGAAGGCTGGAGTTCACCCCTCTTCTGAAAGCCCATCTACGAAATCATGCGGCTAGTAAACCTTCCTCCACCTCGTCCATTGTGATCACCCAAAATATCCCGGCAACAAGAACAAATCTTGTGATTTTCACAAGGACAACGGGCACACCAACGATGGTTCTTTGGGCCCTTAAGAAGATAATCCAACAATGGGTTGACGAGGAAAGTTAGACCGTTATGTCATGAAGAAAGATGGCAAGCGAAAGCGGAAGCAAGAGGAGAGTGAAGATGACTCCAAGAGTGAGGATGAAGATCGAAGGCCTCCTAGGGCTAAACTACATGTGATCCGTGAAGAGGTGACCTCCACCTGAGAAAGCTAAGGGACCGGATCCACGAGCTAAGCAAAGTATACCATGTCCACTGCTTGGATCCATAAAGCGGAAGAAGTCATTAGTTTTTCTCCGAATGAGTTGGCGGGAAGTCGAGCGGCTCGTGAGCGGCCCTTGGTCATCAAGGGTCGAATTGACAATGTTGAATCCGAAAGACTTCTTGTTGACACGGGGCCTCAGTGACATCCTATACTATTCGGCCTTCCAACAAATGGGGTTGAAAGACAACGTGCTAGAGCCATATCATGGAAGGCTTGAAGGATTCACCAACCATAAGGTTGGAGCAAAGGGAAGTAGAACTAGAACTTCGAAGTCGGCGATCATCCCTTCCGAGCCAAAGCTCTTGTCACTTTTATAGTCATGGACTTGACTAGTGACTATCATGCGATTATAGGCATTCCAAGTCAAGCCAAACTTGGGATGGTGGCCTCCCTTCCTCACCAACGAGTTAAATTTCCCACTCGTGGCATTGGATGCGTGAGGGCAACCCCAAAGATTTCTTGGAACATGTTGTCAAGAGCCGGAAAAAGTCAAAAAGCGTGGAGATAGATACGCCAGGAGAACATCAAGATCTCCAAATCACGAGAAGACCACCGAAACTAGCTCTAGAATGAGCTATATCCGTGAAGTATGGGAAAGTGAGGAAGAGGAACCTATGGTCCTAGAAATTGTGGATGACCAAGGCGTAACTCTACCCACACTGGAAGAAGAGCCTATGGTCCTAGAAACTGCGGATGACCAAGGCGTAGATCCACATGTACCTATGTCTAAAGAGGCACCTATGGTCCTAGAAGCTGTGGATGACCAAGGCATAGTTCTACCCATCTTCGAGGAAGACCCCATTCTCGTCAATGACCAGAACTCGGGGGCCAACCATGACTCGGGGAAGAACGATCTTCCAGACATTGATAAACTTATGGAGGAAGAAGGCCTCAATGTAGCGACAATGAAGGGAGGAGAATCGAGAGAGATCATCATCGAATCCTGGAATTTCGAGACGGACCGAGAAATGAAGCTTGTAGATGAGCTAGAAGAGGTAGTCATTAATCTGACTATCTGAACAAAAAATCAAGCTAGGAGGCCGGCTATCACAGGAAGAGAAAGAAAGAATCATATCCCTCTTGAAAAACAGTCTCGACGTCTTTGCTTGGAGAGTCGAAGACATGAGGGGGATCAATGAAGAAGTAGCCCTCCACCGCTTAGAAGTTGATCCTTTAGCGAAGACCATCTCCCAGACGAGGAGAAATTTTGCAAGGGACAAGGAGGAAGCTATAAAAGAAGAGGTGCGAGAAGTTACTCGGCGCCGGAATAATTCGCGAAGTCAAATATCCCGTTTGGTTGGCTAATGTCGTTATGGTGAAGAAGCAAAATGGGAAATGGCGTATGTGCATAGACTTTGCTTGATCTAAACAAAGCTGCCCTAAGGACGGCTATCCTCTCCCAGAATCGACAAGTTGGTTGACTCCATTTACGGACACCAAACTCTCGGCTTCTTAGATGCCTACTCGAGGCTATCATCGAGATAAAAATGGCGAAAGAGGACATCGAGAAGGCGCCTTCCAAACACACGTGGGGAATTTACGCTACATCATGATGCCTTTTGGGCTCAAGAATGCTGGTGCCACTTACCAACGGATGGTAAATCAAGTTTTTGCAAGTCGAGATAGGTAGAAACATGGAAGCTTATATTGATGACATGGTCATAAAGACCAAGGAAGGCGGCCACGTTCACGACCTAGAAGAGACCATTCACAACCTCAGGAGCAAACAACATGAAGGTGAATCCAAGCAAGTGCGTGTTCGGAGTTGCTGAGGAAATTCCTAGGCTTCATGGTTTCCCGAAAGGGGATTGAAGCAAACCCGAGAGAAAATCAAGGCGCTCGTTGACATGAAGGAACCTACCACATCGAGGAGGTCAAGACTTAATGGAAGAATTGCGGCCCTTGGAAGATTCATCGCCAAATCCGCCGAAAAGTCGCTTTGCCTTTCTTCAAGGTATTGAAGGGTACCAAGAGCTTCTCTGGACTCTGAATGCTCGGAAGCATTCCTCCGGTTGAAGGAGTACTTGGGTTCCCCTCCCTTGCTTAGCGATCAGACTACCGGTGAGATGCTATACGTCTTCTAGGCGCAGCGATCATCTTTGTCGCATTGTCTTAGTTCGAAAGGATGAAGGAATTCGAAGCCCGTCTACTATGTCTCTAAGGCCTTTGTCCAGATGTAGAAACGAGATATTTCAATGTGGAGAAGATAGCATACGCACTAGTCATTGCTTCAAGGAAGGCTGCGTGCATATTTTTACGCACGTCCTATCACCGTCTACACCAACGAACCATTGAAGAAAATCCTTCACAAGTTGGACGGCTCGGGACGTCTCCTTAATTGGTCAATCGCTCTAACGGAGTTTGATATCACTTACCAACCAAGGAAGACCCTCTTAGCCTGACCTTTGGTTGACTTCATGGTCGAGGCGCCTTTATGGGTGAGCATCTCCCCACCTCCGGAAGCAACGCGCCGGAGGAAAAGACTCTCCCATTGAACTCCCATCCAGTGTTGGATCACGTATACGGACGGATCGGCTACCAAGGAAAGAAGCGGAGGCTGGAGTTGTACTAGCAAGCCCGGAAGGAGAATATACTATACAAGATGCCATCCGCTTCCAAGTTTCACTGCCTCTAACAACCAAGCCGAATACGAGGCTCTCATATTTGGCATTGAGTTGGCCTCCTTCTATGGAGCAACTAAGGTGGGCTGCTTTACTGTGACTCCCGGCTTGTTGTCAAACAAGTAAAGGGAGAATATAACACTCAAGATGTCACCCTTGCCAAGTATAGAGACCTGGTCCTAGATATGACGAAGAAAATGGAATTTTTCGAGCTCAAGCGAGATAGGAAGGGAAGACAACCAAGTCGCAGACGTTCTCTCCAAACTAGCCACCATGGACGTGTCTCCTTCGGAGACCAACCCATATGTAGTTTATGCGAGGAACTGCGTATGAAAGATTACAAGTCATGCTTACGGACGAGGAAGAGAGATCTTTGGATCGATGACTACATCGAATACATTGAGAAGGAGAAACTCCCGAGAAGATGATGCTCGAGCCAAGCTTATCAAGAAGAGGTCTCCAAGATTCGTGGTGATGAACGGAGTCCTCTACCGAAGATCTTTCACGAAGCCCCTGCTAAGGTGTGTCTATCCCGAGAGCGAGAACCTCTGGCGAAGTACATGAAGGTGTTTGCGGCGGACACCGGGGCGGAACCTTAGGCGACAAAATCATATCGCTAGGTTACTCTTTTGGCCAAACCTAAGGGAAGACGCGCACGCCTATGTTCGAAAATGTGACAAATGCCAAAGGTTCTACGACATTCCAAGACTACTGCGGTCGAGCAAACACTCGTAATACCTACGTGGCCATTTGATATGTGGGGATCGACCTCATTGGACCACTTCCCACCCGCCCGTGGTAATTGCAAGTACGTGATAGTAGGCTGTTGATTACTTCTCCAAGTGGATAGAAGCGAAGGCATTGGCCAAGATAACGGAAGAGAACGCGATCAACTTTGTCCATGACAACATGCGGTGCAGATTTGGCCTTCCACATACAATTGTTTCGACCATGGACTCCAATTCTCCACGGCATTTACAACGAGTTGGGGAGAGTCAAAGTACGCCATGCAAAATCTTCGGTTAGCGAGACCCCAAGGCAACGGTCAAGCGAAGGCGCCAACAAGGCGGTCCTAACCGCCCTCACCAAGAATCTTGAAGGTCGCGAGGGTAGATGGTTGGACGAACTTCCCTAGCTTTATGGGGCATTCGCACAACCACCCGGGGGCCAACCGGGAAACCCCATTCGCACTAACCTTCGGTTACGAGGCTATGGCACCAGCGAGAGATGGCCATCCACTACGATAAGGAACTCCCATTATGACGAGCAAGTCAACAAGGTCAATAGGCTCCTAGACCTGGACACGATAGATGAAAAACGACTAGGCTGCCAGATGAGGATGGTGAATTACAAGCAAAGGACCAAGGCATATCACGACAAGAGGGTCATCAAAGAGTATTCCAAGTTGGCGATTGGGTACTTAGAAAGATCGAAGCGGTCGGAAGGCAGAACAGAACAAGCTCTCCCCAAATTGGGAAGGTCCCTATATCATCACTCAAGTCATCCGAGAAGGGACCTACAGATTGAGGACCAAGGAGGGGAAGGATCTCAAGCATCCGTGGCATTCCGACAACCTTAGAAAATATTATCACTAGTCTAGTTTATTTTGCAATAGATTAGCTCTTTATTTTCTGTCTTTTATTTTCGGTCTTTTGTTTTCTTTTTGTCTTTTTAGTTGATAGGATTGCAGTTCTATGTAATCGCATTTCAGTTCTACGAAAGCAGTTTCTTCCAACATGTAAAGCAACTATCAACTCTTCACCCCAGCACCGGAAGATGAGGACATTACTTCCGACTCTCCGATACACAACAGCCAAGACCAAGGATCCCCCTTGGCCTGATGGCTTACCAACAGCCAAGACCAAGGATCCTCCTTGGCCTGATGGCTTACCAACAGCCAAGACCAAGGGTCTCCCTTGGCCTGATGGCTTACCAACTGCCAAGACCAAGGACCCTCCTTGGCCTGATGGCTTAACAACAGCCAAGACCAAAGGACCCTCCTTGGCCTGATGGCTTAACAACAGCCAAGACCAAGGGCCCTCCTTGGCCTGATGGCTTACAGCGGCCAGACCAAGAGGTCCCTCCTTGGCACGATGGCTTACAAGCTTTGCCAAGACCAAGGATCTTCCTTGGCACGATGGCTTAACACTGCGAAGACCAAGGGACCACCTTGGCACGATGGCTTACAACACATCTGACAAGGGTCCACCTTGACTCGGGATACCAAGCGGCCAAGACGAGGGACCACCTTGGCACGATGGCTTACACAACACATCTGTCAAGGGTCCACCTTGACTCGGGATACCAAGCGGCCAAGACCGAGGAACCTCCTTGGCACGATGGCTTACAACACTTCCGATCGAGGGTCCACCTTGACTTAGGAGACTAACGGCCAAGGCCGAGGACTTTCCTCGGCCTAATGGCTTGACAAACCTCCTACCATGAGTCTACTCTGATTCAGGATTACAACACTTTACAGCCAAGGAGACCCTCCTCGGCCTAAATAACTAAAGAGCATAGTTAAAGCCGAGGAGTATTTCCTCGGTCTAACCACTTTGCCCAACATCTGGGAGCAAGGAACCTTCCTTGGATCCTGACTTCTTAAGTCTAGTGCCTCGGCCTAGCATACAAAAATATGAGCAATGGAAATAACACGAATCATAACAAGGATTTTCATTGATATTCAAAAAAAAATTACAAAAGCCCTACCATCTATTACCAAAAACAAAGGAAAAAAGCTATCCTAAGATTGGTGCACGTCATCAAAAGGCTTGTCCAGCCAGTCTTCAGTGATAGTGCCGGGGGGAGGAAGGACCGTTTGTTCAGTGGAGGCATTATTTTCCTCAGTCCCTCCTTCCACCTCGGCTTCTATGTCCTCGGGTTCTTCGGCGTCTTGGATCGCCTCCACCAGGTCTTTAATATTGCCGGGGACAACAGAGGCCGGCCTCCACACTTCCCTGCAAGCATGAGCATCCTTGGCAGCCATCGGCTCCAAGTTGCTTTGAGAATAGGGGACCAAGTGATGGAGAGCCACGACTTCCTCGGCATATTGATCCTGCAAATTAGGCTGGGCAACCTTATTAATGTCCGAGACCGGTGGAAGGATCGGCCAAAATGCTCGGGCCAAATGGAGATAGCCATCTTCAAACATGGTGGCCGTTTGCTCGTCCACGGCCTCTACGAAGGCCGAGGCGGCCATCATCGGTTCCTTGAAAGCCGAGCTCTCCTTGAACCAGAGCTACGGCCTCTTCCTCCCTAGGCGGGAGGGTAGCTTCCAATCCGGCATTTGGCCTCGGCTTCATCGGCCTTGGTGCGAAGCTCGGCCTTATCGGCCTTTGCTGGGCAAGCTCTTCATTTTTAAGCGGAGATGTTCCTCGGCCTTTGCCTTTTCTTCCTCGGCCCTTTTTACCTCGGCCTCAACCTTGGCCTTGGCCGCCGCAAGCTCGGCATCCTTGGCCTCTAAAAGCTTAGCCAAGGAAGACTTGTCTTTTTCGCTCTTTGCTTGAGCTGCCTTGGCCTCATTCGGACGCCTTGTCTTCTTCTTGGCTAGAACATTCTCGTGCGCCGTGACGAAGCCAAGCGAAAGATAAATCATTATTAGAAAGGCAAAACCAATATCAAAGACAATAACCCGAAAGGGATTAACATTTACCTCGGCGATCAAAGAGTCCCTTATGGCGAGCAAGGTGTCCTCGTTGGGAGCCTCTTTCTGAGAATGCCTCGTAGGCATCCTCGTCCATAGCCCTTTGAATAGGAGCTCGGCCCAATCTCACTAAGGGTCCCTCCCTTGCCAACGGGGAGTCCACAAGACGGGGAATGCCGAGGGACATACTCTTGGCCGGCTCGTCGGCCTCCTCAACGATCTTGATGGATTGAACGGTTAAGGGAGGGGAGCATCAACATTGGGGGCTACACGGCGCTTGCCCGTTTAGCCGCGAGTTCCTCGGCGCTAACGGTTGGCGTTCTCTTGGAGCTGATCTCCTTTGGACGAGGCTAGCTTCCTCGGTCGCCTCTTCCTCGGCATCAACATGGAGGCTATGCCCCTCTGCGGTTGATGGATTGGTTTGATTGTCGGCCGCGGTTCCTCGGCATTCACTTCCCGTGTAATTTAAGGGGAAGGGGTTGGTCATTTTGAACATTGAGGATGAGGTTACGGGCATTGGCATCCTCCCTCCTTTCTACCAAGGCGGCCTTCTTGCTCGGCTTCCTCTTCCTCTTCACTAGCTCTTGGGGACTAAGTCTCTCCATGGCTAAAGCTTCTTCTTCCTCATTTGTTAGATGCGCAGGACGAGGAAAGAAGAGTTAAATATGGGCGAGAGGTAACAAGCATTTGAAAAGTACAAGTAAAAAAGAAACATTTACGTCCAACTATGTCGATGGCTTTCAAACATTGGTCCGGGGACGCTCTGTCTTGCACGTAATGCAATCCTCGTGGAAAACTAAGCCGGGGTGAATGGTCCGGTCATTGAAGCGTCTCCCCCTCTTTACGGTGACAAGGGGAGATGCCCCATCCTTCTTCCCCAGAGCATTAAACCGGCTTGAATGTAATAATGGTCGAGGACTCAATCAGCGACCAATCGAGGACTCCCACCTCGGCAAATTCTTCTAGGCGTTTAATCAAGTCCTTGGTCCATTCATATTGTTGGACGGGGAACGAAGAAGTTGGACCTTTACTGAAGGAGCTGGAACTCCCGTCCTTGGCGGCTCTCCACCCTAATAACGTGGTTATCCCAACCGGCAACTTTGCTAGACATTGGGAGGAGCAACTTTGGTTTCTTAGACGCACTCTTAATGACGAGGAGCCGGCTCTCCTTGACAAATTGGACATGGTAGAAATGCCTAAAGGCTCCATGGTTGGCTCATTACCTAAGCTACGGCAAAGGATGATGAAGGCGACAAAGAACCAGGGTACCATTGGCTCCTAGCATGGCGGCACCGCCCTCACGTCGTCTAGAAATTCGCGATGAAAGGATCCGAGTGGAAGACAGAAGTCCTTGTTGGAATTGTTTGAAGTAGAAGTGGACAAAGTCTTGGTTATAGTAAAAGTCATCCTCTTCCTTCTTTGTCTTGACTCCATGTAGCCCATATAAGTTAGCTTTGTACTCGGCTTTGTCTACCCGTACTTGGAGTATAGCTTTTCCGGCATGGGATCCCAGGCTCTTGGGGTCCTCTCTTGCCTTTGTCCTAATCCTTGGCCTCCTCGTCCTCGGCCTCCTCTTCTTCGGGCCAAACGGCCATCGGTTTGTGCTTCATCCATGAAAGCATCAACTATACGAGTAGACGAGGAGGGTTCTCCTTCTCTTCCCGTCATATACGCATAAAGACGAGGAGACAAAATTAGTGACCTCGTCCATGAGCCCGATTTAGGACGGGGAAGGGAGATTCCCCTCCTCGTCATTTAATAAGGCCGAGGAGGGAGCCGTACCTCTCGGGCGCTCACGCATTTCGCGATCGGGGCGGGTAGAACGGATCGATGTGCTCCATCATCTCGGCCCTATCCTCAAAAACTATAATGTTGGGTGAACCGAGACTCAATCCTATCTATTCTTGTGGAGTCGGGGTATTGGAGGAATAGACGAGTTCGACCGTAACCTCTTGCTTGCTTACATCATCCAGTGAGCATCAACCATGGACCTCTCTCTCTACGATAGACCCTCAAATTTCCGGTATGATATCCATAACGGAATCGGGAGAATGGTCCCAAGATCGAGCCATTTCTAAGGGGAATCAAAAATAAAAGGGGAGTTCATTCAATATTCAAGAAAGTCCATATAAAATACAATGAAAATCAAAAAGTTTGAAGTTTTTGAATTGATGAAGAAAAGCTTCATTCTTTAACAATGGAGGTTTGCCAGTTCTTGGTGTGTTCAAGATTCTTCCCAACAAACCCTAAGAAGATGGAAATCAGATTCAAAATGCACAAAGGGGATAAATTTCATACCTGAGTTTGAAGAGGTTGATGGAATCACAACGAAAAGCTAGCTCGCCGGAAAGCTGGGTCAGAGAGCAGAGATCGAGAGGTCGCCGGAATTACTTGTCGCCTGAACCTTGGTAGTTGCTCTCGAGTATTTGGGGTTTGTAAAAGAGTAAAATGAGAGAAAGGATTTAGCTTTTATACCCCTCCAATCGGGTTAA
>JAFEMH010008354.1:0-41940 GCA_022495995.1 Adenophora triphylla var. japonica | reverse complement strand
ATCCCCATCCCCTTTGGGAATAGGGAAAATCCAAGAAGAGCCTCGCATCAAGACGCATCGCCGTAGCCATCTTCTCCACTCAATGCCGTTGGCCCATTAAAGCGACTGTGCACTCCGTGATCGGCAAAGCATAGCCGAAGGCGCATAAAGCCGCCTCCCGCTCCCGCAATAGCCGGAAGGTGCGGGTCGCATCCCACCAATGCCGCGCGCTAGCAGCAAACATCAAGCTCCTTGCACTTAGGTGAACTTGGGACCAGCCCCTCAAGCACTCGGACGAACTCCTGTGAGCCCCGTCTCGACAACAATCTGCTCCTGACTGCAAAGCTCCCCGGCCCGCATTCTAAGTTTCCGTCCCACAGGTCAATCGCTGCACCCACCGATCCTCGAGTCTTCATCTCTGTTCGCTTGCTCCGTCACAAAACGGTTTCCGCCCGTAAAAAAAAAAGAAGAGAGAAAATGTCAAAAGCATTGCCTTTGCATTTACAAAAAAATTTCGACAAAGATAACAAAGATACAATGAGCATAGCCCCATTTTTCTCGCATGAAAGAAAACAATTTGCAAGTCCCAATGCATTCATCAAAAAAAAAAAAAAGAGGATGCATCTACGAAGTAAAAACTCCGTCCCATTTTCAAAAATGCATACATGCATATCATCCATCTTACATACAACGGGAGGAAAATCCGTCCCACTTTTCAAAAAATCCTAAACATACATCTCATATTGGCAAAATGTCCAAACAAAACGCATGCATTGCATCATCATTCACCAATATCAAAATTCAATTTCAAAAAAAAAATCATCATCAAGAACATGCAATATTCAATTTCAAAAAAAAAATCACAATTCTTCGAATTTTCACATGAAATTTTCGAATTAAAAAAAAATGTGGCAAAAATGCCAATTCTTTTCCCAAGCAAAATGCACATTTTTGGGACACTCACAAATTCATTGCAACATTGCATATCATCAATATCAATATTCAATATTCAAAAAAAAATTCAAAATCACCCAAAAATTTCAAGCAAGAAATCGACAAGAGGATCAAGAGGGATTCGAAGTATACCGCTCGAGATGCGGATCCGAAGCCCAATGTTGCTAAGCATCGGGTAATGCTCCTCCGCAACCGATCATGTAAAGATTGTAATGCCTCCTCATCCTGACGAGCTCCACCGCCTCTCCGCTATAGGACCACGCCTTGGCCTTGAAAAGCGCCTTCCCCGTGTTCCATTGCTCAAAATCGAAGAAATCGGACGAATTTTGAAGCTTCTAGTGGCCAAAATGGCTGTTCTCCTCGTCTTTTCTCTCTCTCTCGCTCTCGACGCTTTCAAAAATTGAATGGGGAAGAAGAAGGGCGTTGGCCCCATTAATACCCCTCGACTTTCCATCCCTATCCGCGCGGATAGGTTTGCAAGGGTCAAAATGACCCTTTTACCCCTTAAAATTTCGTGACTCGCAATCCAAATTCCTAACTTGACAAAGTTAACCAAAGTTAACCAAAGTCACCCCTTGTCAAGAAAATCTTCCCTAGCCAAACGTAAGACCGAGTGCCCAGAAAGATAACGAGATCCCGTATCTTTCATCAAAATTATCCCCATAAATCAAACGTAAGACCGAGTGCCCCGAGAAAGATAACGAGATCCCGTATCTTTCATCAAAATTACCCCTGGCAAGAAAACGTAAGACCGAGTGCCTGAGAAAGATAACGGATCCCGTATCTTTCATCAAAATTACCCCGCACCAAACGTAAGACCGAGTGCCCCGAGAAAGATAACGGATCCCGTATCTTTCATCAAAATTACCCCTAGCCAAACGTAAGACCGAGTGCCCCGAGAAAGATAACGAGATCCCGTATCTTTCATCAAAATCTTCCCTAAGAAGAAACGTAAGACCGAGTGCCCCGAGAAAGATAACGAGATCCCGTATCTTTCATCAAAATTACCCCGACACCAAACGTAAGACCGAGTGCCCCGAGAAAGATAACGAGATCCCGTATCTTTCATCAAAATTACCCCTAGCCAAACGTAAGACCGATCTCCTCGAGAAAGATAATCGAGATCCCGTATCTTTCATCAAAATCTTCCCCTAGGCCAAACGTAAGACCGAGTGCCCCGAGAAAGATAACGAGATCCCGTATCTTCATCAAAATCTTCCCGCAGTGAAAAACGTAAGATCCGATCTCCTCGAGAAAGATAACGAGATCCCGTATCTTTCATCAAAATCTTCCCAAGAGCCAAACGTAAGACCGAGTGCCCCGAGAAAGATAACGAGATCCCGTATCTTTCATCAAAATCTCCCCTGCTAGCCAAACGTAAGACCGAGTGCCCCGAGAAAGACAACGAGATCCCGTATCTTTCATCAAAATCTCCCTAGCCAAACGTAAGACCGAGTGCCCCGAGAAAGATAACGGATCCCGTATCTTCATCAAAATTACCCCTATAGCCAAACGTAAGACCGAGTGCCCCGAGAAAGATAACGGATCCCGTATCTTTCATCAAAATTACCCCGGCAAGCCAAACGTAAGACCGAGTGCTCCCGAGAAAGATAACGAGATCCCGTATCTTCATCAAAATCACCCCGATAGCCAAACGTAAGACTAACGAAATCCCTTGAGAAAGATAACGGATCCCGTATCTTTCATCAAAATTACCCCCGCTAGCCAAACGTAAGATCGAGGCCCCGAGAAAGATAACGGATCCCGTATCTTTCATCAAAATTATCCCCTGGCAGCCAAACGTAAGACCGAAAGGCCAGAAAGATAACTGATCCCGTATCTTTCATCAAAATTACCCCTACCAAACGTAAGACCGAGTAACCTGAGAAAGATAACGAGATCCCGTACCTTTCATCAAAATTATCCCCGGCAGTCAAACGTAAGACCGAGTGCCCCGAGAAAGATAACGGATCCCGTATCTTTCATCAAAATTACCCCCGGCAGTCAAACGTAAGACCGAGTGGCCCGAGAAAGATAACGGATCCCGTATCTTTCCAGTAACCGACTGTAGAACTCGCTCACCAGGTCGAGGCACCTAAAACGCCATCATCTCCGGGGTCAAAGACCCGAACTACGACCGGCTTGATTCCCATTCGGGATACGTAGGTAGCCTATCGCTAGGTTCAGCCACCCGATCACTCGATCATCCCGCCAAATATGGAGCCTTACTCTTATCGACGACCCCGCTTCCTTCGAAAGCGCCGTCGCCGAGGGGCTACTGTAAGTGCTCCAATTTGAGCTTGTTAGAATTTTCGTTAGAAAATTAACGAAAGTTATAACATTTCTAACAATTCCTAACTATCCTAACATTTCTAACAAAGTGAGGGTAAAATGGGCATTGTTATTTAAGGTTAAACCTTAAAAAGAATCTTAAAAAGAAAAACAAAAGAAGAAAACCAAATATAGCAATGCTGGAAACAAAAACTGGCTGCCTAATTTGAATTTCAAAAAGAAATATTCTTCTTGTCCAAAGCTGGAGCTGCATTTAATGAACAGTGCACGCTGCCTGATCCTATCCGCGCGGACAAGTATGTAATTTTCAGAGGGCTATAAATTGAGCCCTCCAGTCACAGAAATAAGAAGGAAGAACAGAATAGCAACGAAGTTCTGGCGAAATATAGAGAGAAAACAGTGAGAATTCTCAAGAATTGTCACCTTTTTCTTTCCAATCTTTCCCAACTCATACTCACCCACTCACTCTCACATTAAAGCCCTAAACACTCATACACTCAAGCCAAACACTCAAGAACACAAGGAAGATTGGTAAACCCTCCTCTTCCTAACCCTAAATCTCATCCATGCATGCATCTTCAAACTACAAAATGTAGTTCTTTCATCTTCTTTCTCTAGATCTAAGAAGATCACCATGGAAGACCATCTCCATGGATGATCTCCTATAAAGATCAACATTATTTTCAAAGCTTTTCTTTCTTACTTGCAAAAATGCACTTTCAAAACCCTAAAAAACCATTTTCAAGCACTAAATCTTGATTTCAAAGGGTAAAATCCCCCTCCCCAAGCAAATGAAATGCTTAGTCCTAATGTACCCCAAGGATGGTTTGGTATAGTTGATTCACCACTAAAATGTCTAGTGATCACTAACCAAAACCTAGGGAAATGGGGACAAGCATGGATGCAAAACCCCCCTTAAAATCATATTTTCTTTCTTGAGAAGTTGCTGTCCAGTAGCAATTTTCTCAGACCTCAGTCCATGGTCTTAATTTTTGGACACAGATGAACTTGGAATTTGGTGTTGACTACAAAATACTTTTTGTAGCCAACATCCAGAGCTTTCCAGACATATTTTTGTCTTATTTTTTGGGTGAGTAAAACTCCTCTTTTCAAATTTTCTTTCAGAGGCTAGTTCATCAGCTTCTGGGAATCCAGATCTCATATCTGAGGTTTCCAGAAGGTTTTGACCCCTCAAATCTTCTCCAAAATGGAAATTTCTTTCACACAAAGTTTATTCAAGGAGTCTAGAGAAACTTTCATTCTCTGAGTTCATCCAGATTATGAAGTTTTAGGACCCTTGAATCCATTTCAAAATCAGGTGTCTGCTGCCATTTTCTTCTGGCAGAAGTGACTTCTCAACTTCAAAAGGTTTTTTGAGTACCAAACCTCAAACCAAAAATTCTCCAAAAAATCATGGGATCAGTTTAAAGTCTTAAAAAGACATCCCAATTTTTACTTTTTCCAGTTTCAACTTATTTTGGCCAAAACACACACACACACACACACACACAAATGATTTTCAGCTTGGAAGACTCGTTACGCAGGCGCGTCGGGTGCACACTAACGTCCTTCCCGACGCGTAACATGACCTCCGAACCTAAATCTCTGATCTCGGGCTTTTTTCAAAGTTTTGCCCTTCAAAATTAAAATGGCGTGGCGACTCCGTTTTTTCCGGTTTTATTTGGTTTTTCAAAGAAACGCGAAAATCGAATTTTTCCCGCGAAAAAGGCAACACCATCGTTACAGGCCGGGCGCCGCGACTTTAGGCTAGGCGGGGCAATTAGGCGCTAGGCGGGCTAGGCGGGTCTAGGCGGGGCTAGGCGGGGCTAGGCGGGCTAGGCGGTCTAGGCGGCTGGGCGGGCTGGGCGGGATTAGGCGGGACTAGGCGGGGCTAGGCGGGGCCTAGGCGGGATTGGGCGGTCTAGGAGGTCGAAGAGTTGGCGTTCGAGTTTTTAGATGCGTTCGACCGTAACGGGTGTAACTTTTGATTCCGGAGGAGTTACGGGACGCACAGCATATCAAAACGACCGTCTTTTCGAGAGGAACAAAAGTCACAGGGCTATGCCCCATGAGCGGCCCATAAATAGGCCAAAAAACGCTTCTAAGGGCCTCAAACGGCCTTCTGAAGTTTTTATCCGTCTTCTAATATTATGGTTCAATGACCGAAATGCCCTGACCCATAATTGAGTTGTTCAAGATTTATATATTTATACTCTTGAATTTGTCACTATGGACAAAAACTTTGGAATATATATAAAAATGTGTGTAAATTCGCGGCCCCGCCTAGGCCCCGCCTCGGCCCCGCCTAGGCGCTCTAGGCGCTAGGCCCGGCCTCGCCGCCTAGACGCCGCCTAGCGATTTTTAGAACCTTGCTTATCGGTACCAAGCTTCTGCCTCTAATCTAGCTCCTGTCCTGCCCAAAAGGCAAGGAAGCAATTAACTATGCTGGCCAGGATTGCAACAATGCCACTCCTTTCGTGCCAAGGAAAGGTGATGTGCCCAAGCCGCGGAGTCTTAAGCTTGAAGATTTCGGAATGCCTCTGAGCGAAGTATTTCAGGGACTTGTGAAGGAAGGTCTGATCAGACCTTTGGACAACTATCAGCCCATGGATCCCAATGTCCTTTTGGACACGACTAAGCACTGTGCTTTCCACTATGTATCATGGGCACGTTACTAATAATTGCATGCTCCCGAAAAAGGGCGATGTGAAAACTGATCGAAAAGGGTGAGTTTGAGATACCCCAAGGGCCCAATACAGTCAACAATCCATTCCCTAGGAAAAACCATAGGGTGAATATGATTGAAGCCATGAGCAAGCCAAGTGCCACTATGGCTAACAGTTTCCATATGGAAGACACCCTTCGAAGGGAGGATTCTATTTGCATAGTGGTTGTCAATTTCACCTCAAGGATTCTAATTGCATAGTTGTTATCAAAGATGGGCTTCTCACTTCATGACGTAATGCTGCAATGAATTTGGGGTTACATCAACTTCACCTCGAGGTCTCTCACGTTGATCGATCGGCTCGGTACTTCATCAATATGTCAGTCTTACAGCCAAACCATCAATTGGACCTCTGCCGTGATGCTTTGTCAAACTTGGGGGTTCATCAAATCATTCAGAGAAAGCTTCCGTGGCTTTCGTCATGTCATTTCCTCAGAATGGGGCTTTTTCAAGTCACACCTATCTTCAGAAGAAAGGTCTAGTCATCTCAACAACTATCTTGGAGTTTCAGCTTTAGAACTTGGTATATGGCAACTCCCTTCATCATCAGAGGTTGAGAACTGGGAATCTCCTCATATCAGCATTTCGCTAAGTCATTCTCCAAATTTATGTCAAGTCACAACTAACCCAAGCGAAAGAGGGTTCTTTCATATCAATGTACTTTTGACTCTTGAGCCTGTCAGCATTAGCTTCAAATGCCTGAGACTGAGAGGGAAATTTCATTCGAGACCCAGGGTTCAAATCCAACTTCATCCCAAGATCAAAATTGAGGTCCGCATTATACTGCTGACCTACAACAAGACCTCATCAACGACATGCAATTCAGTCCGCAACCAAAGGATATCACCCCACCTGCTTAGAGCTTGTCCCAAACAGTCCACAACACATACAAACCCTCTTACTACATGCATCCCCACAAAAATCTCCCCAGGGCTCATGTAGCATGCACAAAACATGAATCAATAGAAACAACCCTAAGAGATTGTGAATCATTTTGGTTCTATGCATGCATCCATCATCATGAATGTCATATATGCATTTGTCCCTCTACTAACAAATGTAGCGATTCAAGCACTAAAGACCAATTTTCCATAACTACCCAAAGTCTCTCCGCAGCAAGGATAGTCTCCACAGAAGCGTAATCCCATTGACTTCAACAGAACTGCCCAAATGACCGGCAAGACCTTCGTCTCCACATCACCATGACTAGAAAACCTCTAACTCACGTCAGCTTGTGCCCAGGCGCCTCAAGACAACACCATTTTTGTTTCAAACACCTCAGATGAACACCAGCCTGATTCAGATACCTCAATCTTCCATCATCATAGCCTCAGACACATAAAGACCCTAGACCTACATCAGCTTCGTCTCAAAATGCCTCAAGTCTGTGAAGACATCCCCCAATGTCTACAGTTCGGTGAAGATAGCCCCCATGTCTATAGCTTGGCAAAAGACAAGTTCCGACGTTTGCATCTTAGTAAAGACGACCTCCAACGTCCACAAATGGATGAAGACAGCCTCCAGTGTCTACAGTTTGGTGAAAACGGCCGCCGAAGTCTTTTACCATCACCTCTAGAACCATCGCCACCAGCAAAATGCTTCTCAACACATCACGCTGTTAAAAGTGCCAACTCGACCAGAGTGCCTTTGAGTTCCTCTCTACCAAATTAACACATTTCCTTTGGTTTCCCTCTTACTAAGTGTTAGATGCCTTTTTAATAAGGACCCTCTCATTTCAAACCTGATTCTTGCATTCTTTGAACCCAAAGCCTTCCACAGCGAGAAGTCCTAATGTGAATACAAGCTCAACAACCTCTACAAGGTCGACGATCACCAGCAAGATGCAAACTCAACCAAACTTCTCCTTCAGGTCAAAATGCCTCCAGACTTGTCCCTATTAGGCTGATCACCCTTCGCACATCAGCACAACCCGAAGGAACTACTTCCGTTTTGTGAGATATTTCTCCATGCCCACTTCCGTTTTGTGGAATAATTCTTCATGTCTCCCTCGATACGCACGCGGGATCATCCGCCATCCCTCAATCCATTTTATCACGACCGCCTATTTCGTCCAAAGCCCACGCCTTCGGCGACCTTCAATAAAACTTAACGGAAGCCTATTCCCTTCCTCATTTTCAACCCAGGCCTTCAACATAAGCCCGACCTCTTCAACGAAACTTAACGGAAGCCTATTCCCTTCCTCATTTTCAACCCCTACCTTCAGCAAAAACCGTCCTCAGCAACCTAGTGAGTCTATGGTGTTGAACACGCGACAAAGTACATCCTCAGCAACCTAGCAAGTCTATGGTGCTGAAACGCGACAAAGTATGTCCTCAGCAACCTAGAAAGTCTGCGGTGATGAAGTGCGCCCTCAACAAAGAAGACCACCCCCGATAAGTTTCGAACTACGTATAGGCTTGATTCCCATCCGGGATACGTAGGTAGCCTACCATAGGTCCAGCCACTTGACCAACACGGTCACCCTTTTCCTCGGCAGTAAAACGTAAGCCCGATTTCCCCGACGAAAGCTAACGGAATCCCGTTTCTTTCCTCGTTTCCATCTACGGCAGCAAACGTAAGTCCGATCCCTTCAAACGACGTCCACCAAAAGACTGTCTATCCCTACAGAGTCCGTCCTCAACGTAAGGATACGAACCGTCGAAGGAGACCGTTTCAAAACGGTAAATCCTCATTAGGCTGATACCTTCGGATCATCATTCGCTAAGGCTTGAGGCACCTAAACGCTATCACTAAGGCTTGAGGCACCTAAACGCTATCACTTCGGTTTGAAACAGCCACACGTTACGAAGACCGTTTCGATACGGCGAAACATGAAAGAAGACTGTTCCGATACAGCAAATCATCAAAAGAAGACAGTTTCGACACAAAAGATCGCAGACAAAATACGAGAAAAGTGATAAACCGCAATCACCTTTCGATTCGATAAACCGTAATCGTCTTCTGATTCAATAACCGCAATCGCCTTCCGATTCGATAAAACGCAATCATTAACCTCAATCGTCTTCTGATTCGATAAACCGCAATCACCTTTCGATTCGATAAACCTCAATCGTCTTCTGATTCAATAAATCGCAATCGCCTTTCGATTCGATAAACCGCAATCGTCTTCTGATTCAATAAACCGCAATCGCCTTTCGATTCGATAAACCGCAATCGTCTTCTGATTCAATAAACCGCAATCACCTTTCGATTCGATAAACCGCAATCGTCTTCTGATTCGATAAATCGCAATCACCTTTCGATTCGATAAACCGCAATCGTCTTCTGATTCAATAAATCGCAATATCCTTTCGATTCGATAAACTGCAATCGTCTTCTGATTCGATAAACCGCAATCACCTTTCGATTCGATAAACCGCAATCGTCTTCTGATTCAATAAACCGCAATCGCCTTTCGATTCGATAAACCGCAATCGTCTTCTGATTCGATAAACCGCAATCACCTTTCGATTCGATAAACCGCAATCGTCTTCTGATTCAATAAACCGCAATCGCCTTCCGATTCGATAAAACACAATCATTAACATCAATCATCTTCCGATTCGATAAACCGCAATCACTTTTCGATTCGATAAACCGCAATCGTCTTCTGATTCAATAAACTGCAATCGCTTTTCGATTCGATAAACCGCAATCGTCTTCTGATTCGATAAACCGCAATCACCTTTCGATTCGATAAATCGCAATCGTCTTCTGATTCAATAAACCGCAATCGCCTTCCGATTCGATAAAACACAATCATTAACCTCAATCGTCTTCCAATTCGATAAACCGCAATCACTTTTTGATTCGATAAACCGCAATCGTCTTCTGATTCAATAAACCGCAATCGCCTTCCGATTCGATAAAACGCAATCATTAACCACAATCATCTTTTGATTCGACTTTCCGAAATCATTACCAGATTGACACCCTAAAATAGTCACTCTAGGGTCGACGTCTGAAGATAGTCGAAAGACCTGAACTACGACTGGCTTGATTCCCGCAAGAGATACGTAGGAATCCTTTCACTAAGGGTCCAGCCATTCAACCGCCACGGTCACCTCCTCGCCCATCTCGGCAATGTTTGGCAGATTGGGGCCCTCATTTTGTCGACAACCCCACTTTCCCTAGAAGTACCGTCGCCGAGGGGCTACTGTAAGTACCCCAATCTAGGTCGTTAATGTTCTGTTAGCCCAAATTAATGATTTATAATCATCTAGGGACATTTTGGACATTATTTAGACAATTTGAATGAGGAAGGACCTTTTAGGAATAAAAATATGGCCAAGGACCTCGCTAGAATCCATCATTTCCAAGAAAAATCACCTTTTTGACCAAATAAGAAACAGCCAAAACTGCTTTTCTGCAGTTCAGGCACGCCAACAATCTTGTCCTCGCGGATAAGATTGTCGCTCTGTCTTGTCCACGCGGATAAGATTGACGCTTCAGACAACTTATAAATTCAGTCTTTCTCCTTCAGTTTTGACATCAACAAACACCTTTCCCTACTGTTATGCTGCCGAAATCCCTCCTCGAAACAGCCTTAAACACTCCCACAACTCCAATTCAACACCAAATCCAACCTTAAATCCACTACCAAATCATACCTAAGCCTTTGAATCCTTCAAACCCCAAACACAAACCCAAGAATCATTGGTAAACTCTCACTCCCCCTACTAAAAACTCCTTTGTTCATGTATGAATTTCATTTCTCCATGATGTGATTCTACTTGCTTTTTGTTCATCCCCCTTTCCCTTTGTCATAGGATCCAAGAGGATCTCCATGGAACTCATTTCCATGGATGATTCTCTACAAGGATCCACACTTTAAATTATGTATTTCCCTTATCCCTTTACATTAACTAGCTCTTGTTTGTTACTTGATCTCTTGACCTAAAATGTGGTCATCTTGGAGTTCATCTCCATAGATGATCACATTAAATGGTCCACATCTTTATTTTCATGCCTTTTTTTATTATTAGTCTTTACTTGCCTACTTGACCCAAAATGTGGTCATCTTGGAATCAATTTCCATGTATGATCATATTAAATGGTCTAAATTGTTTACTTCCTTGTAAATACCCTTCCCTGGTCTAAGATGTTCACCTTGAAAACCTTTCCTTGGATGAATATCATCTAGACTTACATATTTAGGTCACACAAGATGTATAAGATACACTTGAGTATAGATCTCAAGGATGGTCTTCTTATGACCACCTTAGAGATCTTCCTCTAAAGTTGATACATCTTGACCTAACTCCCTTTTCAACTTACTTTTTCATGTCAAAATCCCCCTTCCCAAGTAAATGAAATGCTCACAAAGTCCCAACGTACCCCCGAGATGACTTGATTGAGTGGATTCATCACTTATAACCACTAATCAAAGTCTAGGAAAAGAGAGGACAAGCATGGATGCCAAAATCCAAACACCCCCTTTACTTTCTGTCTTTCCAGTTACAATTCCAGTTAAGTCCTGTAAATCCAGTTAACTTTCTGGAAATTACAGTGACTAAACTGGAAACTGTAAAAATATTGACACTGCAGGGCTATCTGCGCGGATGAGATTGCACTACAGTCTTGTTCACGCGGATGACATTGTCATCTGCAAACAGTCCCTCAATTTTCTGTTAATTTCAGTTTAATCACTGTTTTCAAACTGTTTTTCAGTTCAGTCCCTAGAATTTCTGTTATTTTCAGAAAACTTCTTTTTTTAAGAAAATCCTTTTCAATAAACACACACACACACAACAAAGAGTTTCAAGTGAGGAAGACTCGTCATACGAGGCATTCCGGGTGAACACCAACGTTCTTCCCGGAATGTAATGTGACCTCCGAACCCACTTCTCTCATTTTGGGCATTTTTCAAAGTTTTGGCCCTAAACTAAAATGGCGTGGCGACTCCGTTTGAACATTAAAGTCCGCTAGATTGACCCGAGTTCATTAGTCACTTGGAAACTCCAAGTTGGCGGGCCCAAATCGGATCGGGGATAATCACACCCGTGTACATCCTTGTTCGTCTTCTTTATCCTTGTTCGTCTTCTTTATTCAAACCCACTTTTCTCGCAATGTCTCTTCTTGAAGCATGGCTCCTTCCTTGCTTCTTGCATTGTCTTCAAGTGGTTCTCATTCTCTCTCTATTAAGTGCATATGACTTCATCTTCTCCTTGTCGGACGGCTTTGAGTACCTCCCACCTAACTGCCATTCATTGATGAAGCTCCTATCACCAAGTGGCCCTTCGGCTAGCCACATTTTCCTACGTAGTTTCTCTGCCGTTCATTGATGTTTCCATCAAGTGGTCCTTCGCCTAACCACATACTCCTATGCATGTGCCAATGTCGTTCTTTGATAAAGCTATCTCTATCAAGTGGCCTATCGGCAAGCCACATATTTTACGCCTTTTTCAAAACAATCTGATTTGTGTTCGGATTCACTCGACTCCCTCCTTGCGATAATCACTCTTGAAATGGTCTAGAGCACTTGAATCTAACATCCTTGAACCATCAGACTGCTATCCACACAGGATCCATGACCTCCGTAACTGTGCGTGTCAATCTCCTTGTCGTTCTGCGAGAGAATTCATTCTCAAGCATGGCCATATCGACTATGCCACTCTTTTTCATCATCTGTTTGCAAATGCAGTTCCTAATGCCGTTCAAATCTTTCATCATTCATATCCCTTTATCAATCGCCTAAATTCACACTAAGCAAATTTTCTCACCGACGATCTTCTCCGATCTAAGTTAATGCATCACGCTCATCCCATAGACTTTTTAGCTTAGTGTAATAAGCTCCAATAGTCATGTTGTCATGTTTGCAATGGTGGATGGCTTCTTCGATGCGAAAGAGGTGTACACTATCTGCGTGGGAAAAAACGTTCCTTCAGATCGCACCAAATTTCATGCACAAAATCATTATAAATTATGCTTGCCCCCAATGTCATGTGAAATTGAATTAAAAATCAATGTTTTCACAAGGTCATTGCATCGTTTACATTATTTACATGAGGCGGCGGAAGTTTGTGGTTCCATCAATGAAACTCACTTTATTCTTGAAACCCACTTTATTCTTGATGTTTAGAGCCATGAGAATTGCACGACTCCGAGTGCTATAATTATCTTCATTGAGTTGTTGTGTCATGTGTGATGAGCATTGCAATTGATGTCATGCTAAAGTATCTTAATTGCACGGATTTTCTTTGTTAAAAGCTCCGCGAAAGCGAAATATTCAAAATTAAAACTTTGCACTTTCACTTTTAGGCAGGCACCGGGGTTTATTTTGCAGAATAATTTTAGTGCCTTGTTTGTCACCAATATTTTTTACACATCCTTCTCTTTCAAGTTTTCCGCTTTGCCGAAAATCAGGCTTTTCTTTTTTGTGGAATAATCCTAAAGTAGTCCCATTATTATCCATTTAAGTACGTAATGAGTACCATAATTTACCAAAAATATAGGTTTACGAATTAATAATTCCCCATATTAAACTTTTTAAGAAGGTTCTCATGCAACTTAACAAATCTTTACATGAAACAAAAGTCTAATCTAATGATCTTCGTGACTTGAGTAGATAATATGTACTCCATCCGTTTTACTTCAAATCAGATAAATTTTTTTAACACTTTTTTTTTAAGTGAGGTAGGAAAGACCGAAAGAGATGTCATGAGTATGAAAATTAGAGTAGGAGAGAGAATGAGGGAGAAAAATAGTAAGTTAATTGATATTTTAAATATAAAACTGAAGTAGAAGATAGAATAAGTGAGACAAATAATGAAGATTATTTGTCATTTTGGGTAGTAATAGAATTACTCAAGATCCGGACTTCAGAAGAACTTTGGAAATAAAGAAAGTATAGAAAATATTATGGAATTGAAATCTCTTTATTTATATGAATGAGAACCCTATTTATACACAAGGAATAGTAATCATCTTAGGAAAGTAAATCTAGACTTTGAATGGAAAATAATTACTTAAAGTAAATAACAAGATTAAGACTTAGATTGCAAGTCAAGCAGAGAACTCCGGATCTTGAGTAACTCTATTAGGTACTTCGGTTTGAGTTGATAAAAACTAAAAAAGAGGAAGTTCAATTTGAAGTGGGACGGAGGAGTATTTATTTCTCACTTCTTTTTAGGGTTTTTCAAATATCATAAGACTAAGATTTAACTTCTTCCATTTAATAAGCTACAATGGCTAGGTTGATCCGTAGGACTTCTTGACAAAATATTTAAACATATTTTTTTTTTTTTCAAAATATTGTTCCTCACTTCTACCGCCACAAACAAACTTTTACCTATAACCACCGTAAAGGGAACAATGAAAACGATAGAGTAAGAAACTACTCCCTCCGTCCCAAAAAAATCGTCTTATTTTCACACTTTCATTGTAAATTCAATCAAATTAAAAAATTAAAGTGAGACGATTTTTTCGGGATGTACGGAGTGTATAAATACAAATGAGAAGAGACCAATGCTGAAGTTAATTTTGTTTGCACTTGGTTGTTATTTCTTGATTTAGTTAATTTTGATGTGAATTGTTGTAAAATCTAGCAGCATTGTTGGCACATTACTACAAAATGGGGAACAAGGGTTGGAAACTTTTAATTGTAGATAGTAACAATGTTGGGAAATAGAGTTGAGACAAACATTTTATCAAAATCAACTTTTAAAGATATTTAAGAAAGTTGGATTTAAGAATTTTTAGTAGTATAATTACTTATAAATCTTTAATTATCTTATCACAATATTTTGGAGGAAACTTGTTTCTCCCTAAGTTATAAAAAGTCCTGTTTTTTTAAACTGCTCTTATATTCGTCAAATATTTGCAAGTTGAAAAATATTGGACTTTTTATAATTTATGGAGAAACTGGTTTCTCCCAAAACTTACTCTTATCTTATTATGTTGCAAATGAATTAGAATTTATTGTTTGATGATATTTAATCAAATCTTTTTTTTAGGACTTTTTAAAGCTTTAAAAAAAATATTTGCAAAATCTTTAAGAAAAATAAACACTTATTTTGGAACTGAGACTTGATAAAGTTTTTTTTTTTTAGCAAACGATAGATTCATTTTCATTAAGAATATGAAAAAAGATGACACTTCACAAAGGTCAGAAACTCACCCAAATGACAATAGTAGTTCTATCTATTAACCTACAACAACAAAGATATTTTATATCTAAATATTGAGACGTTCGAATTACACTACAAGTAAAACTTGAAAAATTCCTCAACCTGGCATTAAAGAAATTCCCCCTATGGTAATATTTTGCGTTGAGCACTTGATATGAAGAATCCGGAATGACGAGAAAACGTTCACCAGATATCTCAAAATCCACGAACCATTATTGTACAGTAAGAAATTGGCATCCACTTCATTGTGAAAAAATTTAAATATCGTCGCCATTACAAGATGATAAAAACAACAAACAACAAAACAAACAAACATAGACTCTCACGGAACGGAAGAGAGAAAACAAACAAATATAGACTTAATAAAGTTTGAAAAATATAGAATTGAGAAAAGGATTAATAGAGTTGGTTTCAACTATAAGTTAAACTTGCAGATAATTTTTCAAAAAAAAAAAAAAAATCTGGGCTGGACTAGGCTAGGCTAGGCTGGGCTGGGCTGGGCTGGGCTTATCCCTACTTGGCATAGCTCTATAACACAAACTATGTTATTTGAGACAATTTTTTGTAATATTTGAGAGATATTTTTGGGTTAAGGGTATGTTTGGCAACCTCAATTTCAAGACTTGAATTTGGAATTGGAAGAACGAAATAAATTTCGTAAAATTAATTTAACTCTTTCAATTCCAATTCAATTGATTGGAATCGAGTTGCCAAACATACCCTAAAGGTATTTTCTATAGGATAGAAGAAAAGTAGTTTTTACTTGCTTTCCAATCTCCAAGCACAAACCGTGAAAAGGTTTGTGTTATCCTGTAATAAAGGGCCCCATGTACTACTTGGCACAAGAGGCCCTTTCAAAAGCCTACTCAGAAGTGAAGGCACAAAAGTGAGGCCAGGCCCGTGTTAATAACGGGTTTTCTAAGGGGCGATGGTTGCGTACTCACGATGATTTTAGTCCCCTATTAAATAGATCCAATACAAACAAACCACCGTAGATGACTCCTTCCTCATATTTTTCTTCAACGTGTGCAACTTCTACTTTCCCGCTAATCACCTCATTATTCAACTGACTCTTTCTTGTTGCTCACATATCCATCGTATCATATACATCTCTGTCACAATCATCTTATAAACAAACGTGAAACAATTTCACGATCTAATTGTCATTCGATAGAATTTTGAGGCATTTACAAAAAATTACTTTAGAAAGACGAAAATTACAAAAAAAAAAAAAAACACATAAGTTCGAAATTACAATATTATTTTTTTGGTTTTTTTTTTATCAGTTTTGGTCAAACAACTGATAATTTCAGTTATCAGTTGTTCAAACAACTGATAATTTCAGTTATCACTTGTTTACAACTGATAACTGAAATTATCAGTTGTTTGAAGCACAAATTACTCTTCAAACAAGTGATAATTTCAGTTATCAGTTGTTTCAGTTATCAGTTGTAAACAACTGATAACTGAAATTATCACTTGTTTGAACAACTGATAACTGAAATTATCAGTTGTTTGGCCAAAACTGATAAAAAATTTTTTTTTTTGTAAAAAAAGAAAAAAAATAATTTTTTGTAATTTTCCATCTTACATGTTTTTTTTTTTTTTTGTAAATGCCATCTTTTTGAGTGAATTTTTTATAATAAACTCTAGAATTTTTTCTTTAATCTATGGGTACACCCGAATCAAATAGAAACTTTTTGGCAATCTTCCAGTTTAACCAACATATTTTGATCATATGAACCGAATATTTATAAAAACTTAAAATATATATACTCTTGTCCCCTCGGAGAACCTAACATTTACCATATTTCTGATGTTTAACCCAAATAAATTTTAATCAAATATTAATATTAATTTAATATTTATAATAAAATTTTAAAAATTATTATCGATAAATTACTTAATGATTAATCAATAATAATTTAAAATTTTTATTATGATGATTAAATTGACATAAGTATTTGGTTAAAATTTATTAATATTGACCTTCAAGAATCAAAGTGGGTAAGGCTTTTCGGACAGAGCTTTAAAGCTATTTCGTGACAAAAATAAAAATTCAATAGGCCAAACTGCTATGTTGCTCACCTAGTTTTCACCTTTTTTTCTAATGTGTTCACTTATATAATTTTTGGTTCAATGTTCTCACCCAAGTACGTAATTTTTCAATGCTCTCACTCTCTTAACGAAGTCGTTAGTTTTTTAACTGAGTTAGGTCAAGTGTAGTCACGTGACTAGCCCCAGTTAAAAACTTAACGAACCAAACCTAAAAATTAACATGACCCTAACTTTATTTTGTTAAGGTCAATAATTCAACTTAATTGAGCATGTGCGTGGCACGTATGTGTCATTAATCCTCAATATATAATCCTCAATATATACGTAAATTCTCATATTAGAATCGATTGAAAATTTGGGGGATGATTTCTAGGGTTTTCAAACGTTTCAAATTGTGGTCATGTTAATTTTTAGGTTTGGTTCGTTAAGTTTTTATCTGGAGTTAGTCACGTAACTGCACATGATCTAACTCAGTTAAAAAATTAATGACTTCGTCAAAGGAGTGAGAACATTGAAAAAATTACGTATTTGGGTGAGGACATTAGACCAAAAATTATATAAGTGAACACATTGGAAAAATGTGAAAACTTAGGTGAGCAAATGAACAGTTTGACCAAATTCAATACTTATACTATTTTGCGTTTCAACTTACATTGGACACTTGTCAAAAAACTCGTGTTAAAGCGGCATCTCAAGCAGGTTTAAGTCTCTCATATATCGGGCTCATCAAACTTAAGTTGATAAATGTTTAATCCATTAAAATAAGTATATTGTTCTAATCTAGACAATTTATTTATTTATTTAGTTTTTGTTTTTTCCTGGCGACTTTTATTGGAATTAATCAGATTTAAAGTGAATCATGCATGCTCTTGGCTGTTTATACTTGATCTCGTATTTTGGTTCCATTTGCTTGGTCAAAGCTTTGTGTTCCCAAGAAATTCATATATTAATTCTATTTTTTATTTCACATTTATTTTGAAAACAACTTTTATTAGTATTTAATTGTATTAATATTTATGTTTAAACTATCAAAGATTCTTTGCCCCTAAGCATTTTTTTTAATAAAAAAAGGGCAATTGCCTTCACTTACTTACTCTTTAAAGTGTATTAAATTAATATTAATAACATTTGGAATACTTTCTCGATAAAAAAATAATTGTCACTTTTGAACTTTTCACGTATTTTAAAAAAGACAGTTATTACCACTAGTTAATAATGAATGTGACAAAATAATCCTTATTTATTATTTCTTTCGCATACATCTATAGTATAAATTATAAATCACACCACCACTATCTACAGTACAATGAATAGTTACAATGGTCAAATTTTCCATTTTGCCCTCACTAAGTTGTCCCTTTCCCATTTTGCCCTTAAAATATTTTTTTTAATAAAAAAAAATTAATTTCAAACACAACAAAACAAAAAAAAAAAAACACACGTGATCTTGGACACGGGTTTGCTCTAGTTATTTCATAAAAGAAACCAATAAATAGTTGAAACAAGTTCCAATGTGTGGGTATAATAGGAATTTAAATGTTTTTTTTTAATCACAAAACGACAATTATTTTGGACCAAATATTTTATCCAAAAGTGACAATTATTTTGGATCGGATTAGTATTTAATTTTCACTAAAAAAATTGTATTTTACCTCAATTAATTTAATTTTTTTGCCCCAACTAAAACTAAATTTAAGTTTTACTCCCTCCGTTTCTAAAACATTGTCATTTAAAAAGAAAAAAAATTATTCATAAATATTGTCATTCTACATCAACATTTTAGTTATGTTTTTTATATTTATCACTAGTCTTTATTCACTTGATCTTTAATATTTTTTTACAATAAACTTCAATAATCATTAAATATATGAGTAATTACTTTTAATATATTTCTTAATAAGTGTGTAATAAACTTCAGTAGCATTGTTTTAGAAACGAATGAAATATATCATCGTATTCTATAATCATTAAATGAAGAATCTCAATTTTTTGAGGGGGTCTAATATCACTAAATTTCTTATTAATTTATCAAGATGTCCTTTGATAATTTGTGGAGTAAATGAAATAATATATTTTACCAAAAATATCAACCTTGTGGATTATCAGTACTTATCAGTGCAAGTTGGCCCTAAGTTTCTTATGTTGGAATAGAGGACCAACCAAGATGTTCTTCGAGGGAATCTGAGGCGGGCGCTTGGGGATGGCGAGGCGAGCGCCTCGAGTCCAGTGGTTTTGGCGTTGGGGCAACGTGCTTGAGGCGGCCGCAGACGACACAGGGTGAGGCGTGCGCCTACCGCCGAGGTGAGCATGGTGTTTTGGCCTTTCCCAGGCGGGCGCCTGGCTCCTTTGAGGCGGACGCCTGGCGTCGATTCTCAGGTCGGGAAGGTTTTATTTTTGGGCCCGTTTTCAGGCCATCTAGGGTTAGGTTGTTATTCCGGGGCATGTATAAAAGCAATGTTCCGCCCCTTCTCTCATTGTAACACAAAAATTACATACATAGTGCAAGATCCTAGCTTGGTACTGCCCCCAGACGTAGCCAATCAAATTGGTGAACTGGGTAAACAATTTCTCTTGTCTTTTCTGTGCTTTTGATTTTCTTTTGCTTTGTTTGTGTGCGATTATTATTCTTGTGATTTGCTTGGTTTGTCGAGGGCTATATTCACAACAACTGGTATCAGAGCTCTTGGTTTAGGATCAAGGGAGTTGTTTCAAGCAATCAAGAATGGGCAAGGACAAACAGGCGGTTGAGAAATTCGATGGGTCTGACTACGGATATTGGAGGATGCAGATCGAGGATCTCTTGTACAACAAGGATCTCTACAAGCCTCTGAAGGGTGTCAAACCGGAAGATGAAGATCAGGAAGAATGGGAACTCATGGATCGGAAGGCTTTAGGGGTGGTTAGATCTACTTTGTCAAAGTGGATCGCGAAGACTACCAGGAAGGCGACAACCACCAAGGAGCTATTGGATTATCTTACTGAGAGATTTGAAACTCCGTCTGCTGCAAATAAGGTTGATTTGATACGTAAGATGGGTAGTCTCAAGATGCAAGAGGGAGGATCCTTGGCTAAGCACATCGATGAATTTATGGATGTCATAGATTCATTGACAGCGGTGGAGATCAAGTTCGATGACGAGGTTCATGCATGCTTGTTGCTAGCTTCTTTACCGGCAAGTTGGAGCGGAACGGTGACTGCAATTAATGCTTCAGCGGGTAAGAAAAAATTGAAATATGATGATGTTAAAGACTTTCTTTTAGGTGAGGAAAATCGCATGAAGAAGTTGGGGACATCAAGTACTTCGGAGCGGCTTTAGCTACTACTAGTAGGGGGAAGCCGGGCACTAGCAAACAAGGGAGAACCGAATCTAGGGAGAACGGAGTGAGTGGTAAGGGCAAAGCTGATGAGACCAAAGACAAACCGAAGGTTGCGAAGGGATCTGTTAAGTGCTATTATTGTAAGGAGTTGGGACACTTTAAGAGGGATTGTCCAAATCGTAAGGGCAATCAGGCGAATGTGGCGATCGAAGGTGATGATGTGCGGTTACGAGTGTTAGTAGTGCACTAGAATCATGGGTCTTGGATTCGGGGCATCATTCCACTCTTGCGGGCATAAGGAAGAGATGGATAATTACACTTCAGGTGATTTCGGGAAGGTCTATCTAGGCGATGGCGAGCCTTTGGAAATCAAGGGGAAGGGGATGTCGAGAATAGGAGCATCGGACGGGAAGGTTCTACATCCGAACAGGGTCGAGACACATTCCGGGTTTGAAGAAGAACCTACTTTCGGTTGGGCGGTTGGACGAAGAGGGTTACAAGGTGACTTTCGGGCTGCAAGAGCTGGGTTATTACCAAGGAGGATTGTGAGATCGCTCGGGGTAATAAGGAGGGTACTTTGTATTTGGCGAACAACACCAAGGATAGTATTATGCGGTGGCAAAGCAGCCCAAGGGTGATACCGATTTGTGGCACTTGTCGATTGGGTCACATGAGTGAGACAGGGATGAAGGTACTTTGTTGAAAGGGTCTACTACGGGTTTGAAGACGATCAACGTGGGGATCTGCGAGGATTGTATGTTTGGCAAACAAGGGAGGAATAATTTCTCGAGAACGAGGTAGGGGATTGAGGGAAGCAAAGTTGGAATTGGTTCACACGGACTTGTGGGGGCCATCTCAGTTACATCTCTGGGTGGTGCGTCATATTACATGACTTTTATTGATGATTCTACAAGGAAGGTCGGGTCTATTTCTTGAAAGGGAAAGATGAAGCTTTCGAGGTGTTCAAGAAGTGGAAAGCTTTGGTGGAGAATCAAACGGGACTTAAGCTTAAGTGCTTGAGATCGACAATGGTGGGGAGTATGAGCTCGGGAGTTTAGGGAATATTGTCTTTGCGAATGGTATTCGTATGGAGAAGACTCCAAAGAAGACTCCACAACTTCAACGGGGTAGCGTAAAGGATGAACAGAGAACATTGAACGAGCGGGCTAGAAGTATGAGATTGAAGTGTGGACTTCCGAAGACGTTCGGGCATATGCAGCTGACACTGGCAGCTTTCTTGATCAATCGGGGACCATCGGTTCCATTGGGAAACGAATTCGAGAGGAAGCTTGGAGTGGCGAGGTAAATCTGTCCTTTCTTCGCGTATTTGGCTGCGTTTCTTATGTTCATGTTGATTACTGTGAGAGAACTAAATTAGATGCTAAATACGGTAAGTGTACATTTATTGGGTATGGCGGGGATGACTTCGGGTATAAATTTTGGGATGATCAAAACCATAAGGTTATTCGTAGTCGAGATGTGGTATTCAATGAACAGGTTTTGTACAAGGATAGAAAGGGGGCATCCGATGGTACTAGTTCGGAACCGGAGGTTGTAGAGGTGGATATTCCGGACTCGGGTGGGAGCGGGGCGGTTCATGTTGACCATGGTCGGGAGGTCACCGAAGATGAACCACGTACTCGAGAACCGGATATTCATTGCGTAGATCCAGCAGTGCGTGGATCACACAGCAGTATACTCCTTCGAATTATTATTTGTTGTTGACAGATAATGGGGAACCAGGAATGTTATGCGGAGCGGTTCGTAGTGTGCTTTGTAATAAGTGGAAAGGCTGCGATGGATGATGAGATGGACTCATTGAAGGCCAACAAAACTTGGGAGTTGACTAAACTACCTAAGGGGAAGAAGGCGCCGCATAACAAGTGGGTTTACAGGATCAAGGAGGAAGCGGACGGTAGCAAGCGTTACAAGGCAAGACTGGTTGTTAAAGGGTTTGTGAAGTACGGTATTGACTACACCGAGGTATTCACTCCGGTTGTGAAGATGACCACTATCGAATGGTTACGGGGATAGTAGTGGCGACAACTCGCTTGAACAGATGGATGTGAAGACGGCCTTTCTTCATGGGGACTTGGAGGAAGAGATTTACATGGTACGGCGAGAGGGTTACTTGTCTAAGGGTGGCGAGGAGCTAGTTTGCAGATTGACTAAGAGCTTGTATGGCCTTAAACAAGCTCCTAGGCGTGGTACAGAAGTTTGATGGATTCATGCACGACATTGATTTTATCGAGATGCGAGGCGGATCATTGTTGCTACTTCAAGAACACGGACAATGGGTATATTATCTGGTTATATGTGGACGACATGTTGATAGCGGGCTCTAGCGGTAGAGAGGTAAACAGGTTGAAGACTCGGTTGTCGAACGGTTCGAGATGAAGGATTTGGGAGAGGCAAAGAAAATCTTGGGCATGCGGATTGATCGGAATAGGGAGTCGGGCAAGTTGGTTCTTTCACAAGCGAGAATATGTTGAGAAAGGTCTTAGCAAGGTTTTGCATGGAAGAGGCGAAGCCAACAGGACGCCATTGGGTTTGCATTTCAAGCTATCCGAGAGGGACTCGCCTAGGAACAAGGAAGAGCGTGACAAGATGGAGAGAACTCCATATGCTTCACCGTGGGGAGTCTCATGTATGCAATGGTGTGTACAAGGCCGGACATTGCACATGCGGTGGGAGTAGTCGGCCGGTTCATGGGCAATCCAGAAAGCAACATTGGGAAGCGGTTAAGTGGATCCTACGTTACTTGAAGAATGGTACCTGGTAAGGCTCTGTGTGTTTCAAGCAAGGAAGGGGTGTTAGCGGGTTATGTTGATGCGGACTTGGCATCAAGTGATCTTGAGAAGAGGAGAAGTACTACGGGTTACGTGTTTACATTGGGTGGTACAGCAATCTCACAGGCTTCTAAGTTACAAAAGATCGTGGCTCGATCGGCTGCGAAGCGAGAATATGTGGCGTGTGAAGCGAGTAAAGAGATGGTTTGGCTGCGAGAACTTCTTGGGTGAACTTGGGAAGACGCGAAGTGGTAATATTCTCTACGATGACAGTCGAGTGCAATTCACTTGGCAAAGAATCCGGCGTTTCATTCGAGGACGAAGCATATTGAACTGAGGTTTCACTACATCAGACATCTCTTGGAGGAGAAGATTTTGTGGCTTGAGAAGATATGGGGATCGGAGAACCCTGACATGTTGACAAAGGTTGTGAACCTTGAGAAGTTGAAGCTGTGCAAAGCTTCAATTGGGCTTGAAGAATGAGAGAGGAGGATGGCACTACCATGATCAAGGTGAGCACTAGGAGGACACCAAGGATGAGTTGAAGAACGGATACGGGGCTTATATGTGTGGTTGATCTCTAGGTGGGAGATTGTTGGAATAGAGGACCAACCAAGAAGTTCTTCGAGGGAATCTGAGGCGGGCGCTTAGGGATGGCGAGGCGAGCGCCTCGAGTCCAAATGGTTTTCAAGGCGTTGGGGCAACGTGTCGAGGCGGCCGCACGACACTGGGTGAGGCGTGCGCCTCGGCTGCCGAGGTGAGCATGGTGTTTTGGCCTTTCCCAGGCGGGTGCCTGGCTCCTTTGAGGCGGACGCCTGGCGTCGATTCTCAGGTCGGGAAGGTTTTATTTTTGGGCCCGTTTTCAGGCCATCTAGGGTTAGGTTGTTATTCCGGGGCATGTATAAAAGCAATGTTCCGCCCCTTCTCTCATTGTAACACAAAAATTACATACATAGTGCAAGATTCTGGCTTGGTAGTGCCCCCAGACGTAGCCAATCAAATTGGTGAACTGGGTAAACAATTTCTCTTGTCTTTTCTGTGCTTTTGATTTTCTTTTGCTTTGTTTGTGTGCGATTATTATTCTTGTGATTTGCTTGGTTTGTGAAGGGCTATATTCACAACATCTTCAGGTAGAAATTTAAAGATAATTTTTTTAAAAAAATCTAATTAAATTATTTTTTAGAGGAACACTACAAATTAGATAGATTTAGGGAGTGTAAGTGACTTTTATGACTTATTTTTTAAGGGAGGAAAGTTTATATTGCTACAAAATTTCTTATACTCCCCTGTGTCCCGAAATGAAATGAGATTCCTATTTTTTTTGACAAAAACTCATGTGAGAACATGAAAACCCGTCTCATCCATGAGACGGGTCGGATCCTGACCCATCACCCGCCCAACAAAGCCAATCCGCGCCTCCGCCCAAGCTTTTTGCATATGGGCGGTCGCCCAAGCTGGAATGGGCGGTCGCCCAAGCTGATCAGCCCACATTTTGCCTTGGCCCAATCCTTCAGCCAACATAAAGTAATAGTTTGTATACATTAAAGTAATAGTTTGTATACATTAAAGTAATAGTTGGTATACATTAAAGTAATACATATATACAGAAAAGTAATAATGTTTTTTCCTATGTTTTCTTCGTTTGGCAAAAGTAATACTTAAAGTAATAGTTTGTATACATTAAAGTAATACATATATACAGAAAAGTAATAATGTTTTTTCCTATGTTTTCTTCGTTTGGCAAAAGTAATACTTATTATAGAAATATGTTACAATTTCATCTATCAAAGTGTTACATTTACTTGTATAAACTATTACATTCATATACATAAGTTATTACATTTCAAAAATAATACATATAGTTTGTATTACATTTGAAAAAAATGGGTAAAAACGAGCTTTTATTTTTTTTAAAACAGGTATTACGTTTACTTATGACCAATGTTACTTTATATGTATACAGTCATTACATTAAGAGATGGTAACTATTACTTTTGCTCAAAAAAAAAAAAAAAAAAAAAATTGGCCTATAAAAGGCTGCCACGTGGCGGGTCATGCCCCATGGGTCATGGGTCGACCCGTCTCATGCATGAGACGGATCCCATGTTCTCACAAGAGACCGCCTCTTTTTTTTTCGTTAATACAAAGATATTTTGAACACTAAATTTAATTCTGTTCAATTATCCTAGTGAAAATATAAAACTTGTTATTATTAGTATTTATATTTGTATATCAATAACAAATTTAAATTTTCATGACTACCTTCGCATTAATGACAAAAAAAATCATTTTGGGACGAAAGGAATACAAGGTTTTAAACGCAATTATAATTTGTATAAAGTTCATATTGAAAAGAGTAAACTTGTAAAAGATTTATTTTGAAATTATTTCTTATTCTTATATATATATATATATATATATATATATATATATATATATATATATATATATATATATACATATATATATATATATATATACATATATATATATATATATATATATATATACATATATATATATATATATATATATATATATATATATTACAAATATAAATTATTTCAAATATATGGATGTGTGCGAGTATTTCTAAATAGTTATCACTTTTTTCTTTGCAAATATATAAAATTCAAAATCTTATTGGAAACAATTCGCCTATAAGAAGGGGACATGTAGCCTTTTCATTATTTGTATTTATTTATTTTGTTATGTTTGTGGTCCTAAGAGTGTCGAAACATCAAATGTAAAATAACCGTAGTTTCAAGATTTAGGTAACATGCCTTCTACATAGAAAATAGAAAGAAAAACAAATATAATTATGTAACTATTTTAAAATCATAAAGCAACATCAAATCAATATAAACCCTTGAGCGCATGATAATGCCCATAATGAGTCTTGCATTTTGTCTAGAAAAAGTGCATATTAATTATTAGATTATTTTACTAAATAATTTTAAGGAAAATATTAAATACTCACCCACTCCGGTCAAAAACTGACCATTTGTTTAAGATTTTTTTTTTTTTTTATTTTCAAACAAAAATAATGCTAACTACCAGATTGCTAAATATAAAAATGAAGAGAATTTGATTCATAAATTACTTTTGGGACGAATCAATTTAAATCAAGTTACTCATTAAATTAAATATCTCATAAATTTTTATACAACAAGATATTATACGACATGTAATATGCAGTAAGTAAATATTATGATATATCATCATCAATATTGCCCGCATACCACCACAACCGTCGACCGTCGATTATCGCCACCGCTGACCGCCGGAAATTGGTCAGCGATCACCAAAAATCGGTCGCCACATCCCACCATCCATTCAGTATTATATTCAACTATATAATATTATACACTGTCATGTTATATAGTATTGATACTGTCTAATAATAATGGTTGGGCCTGACCCAGGTCTATTGGCGAGAAAATAGCAAGTGGGCCCAAAATCGAGATAAGATCCAAGAAGAGGACAAAAGCAGATGCGGCCCAAGGAGGGTCATAAGAAAGCGAGACGGGAGGTATCCCGCTAGAGTCAATGAGAAGGGGGTAGATGGAGACATTAAATGGCGAAACAGTATGAGGAAAGCCGGCGATAGAGACTAACTGCGAGATATGGTGGTGAGGCGAGACAGAGATAGTTAGCGACTTTATCCTGGCGAGAGAGGGATCCCAAATTGATGTTATTCACCAGAGGCGGCATATAAATATCTACAAAGTGGGACCCAGGAGACGGTTATGCATTGGGATTGATGATCACGTGTTAAGGGTTTACTTTTATAAAGGACAAATGGAATGGTGACACGTGGCAGGAGGCATGAAACGTGAGGATGTCACATGCAAGGCACGAGGGCAAGGGGTATAAATAAGAGAGGAAGGCTTCATTCAGAGGTACGTCCATTTTCATACACACAGACATCACCATTGTTGTTTTTCCCCTTTGTCAAGCAAATTCTTATCCTCACGCCGGAGGGGCTTACGCCGGAGCCACCCCCGGCTTAGTTAACGTTTGAGTGTGTGCAGATCAATCGGAGAAGAAGGAGCCGGAGATATCAAATTTGGTCTACAACGGCGAGTTGCTGCTTGAGGAAGATCCTGGCAACATCATTTGGTTCCGTTGCCGGGACTGTTTTCTCTTCAAGGATTGGAGTTTCATCGGCGGTAGCTTGATACCGACGGAGTTCTGTTTTGGAGATTTAGAAGGTGGGTTTGTGTTGTGGGCGATTCAATTGGTGTGTTGAATTTACTGGTTGAGTTGGTTTTATTTGCAATTTGTAAACTGAGGTTTGTTGCTCTTATTGTTGTTGGAATCGATTGGTGTTGTATTTGTTGTTAGAATCATTTGGTGATTTTGGGTTGAATAGTTGGAGAGTTTGATATCGTTTAATTAGGTTGATATTAATTACTGATTGCAAAAGTGTTTGTGTGAAGTTGTGGTGGATTTGAAGGTGTTTGTTCATATTTGTTTAAATCTGGGTTTGATTGTGGAGGTTTGAAGTTTGAATTTGTGAATTTGTTTTATTTCGAGTAAATTTGGGATTTTGGTGTTTTGGTGGTAGTGTGTAGTTGAAATAATTGTTGAGGTTTTATAAAGTTTTGGTTGGTGTAGAAGGGTTTTATTGCTGGGTTTTTATTGGTTGTTTCTGGGTTTCTGGGCAAGATCTTCAAATCTTCATAAGATTTGCAGATTTCATATTTAAAGTTCGTCAGCTTGATTACGTAGGAGAAAGGAATGGCAACACCTGAGAAGAGTATAGTGGGTCGAAAGCGTAGGCTGGAAGGAATCTCATTACACCAATGTCGGGGTATGGGAGTATAGGAATGGGCGGAGCGAGAGACACTTCTTCCTCGCAACAAATGATTCCGAGAGGAGATGGAGCGAGATGCGGGGATGAAAGAGAGAGAAATATAGTGCCGCCACCCCAAGAGGAGGAAGCAGAGAATGAGGAAGAAAGTTTGAGGATCCATAATAATTTAATATTACAATTGATTAAGAATAACAAGAGGCTAAGGGCAATGAAGAAGAAGCCTACCCCCATCCCGCAGGGTTTGCTAACGGTAAATACGGAAGGAAATAAGGGAACAAGCAAGGAGGTAATTGTGGTAAATGATGAGCGAGATAAGGAAGTAGAGCCTGAGAAGCCAAAGGAAACAGAAGCGAGAATTGAAGGGTCGCAAAAGAGAAAGGCCGGAGAGTACATGGAGAATGGACGAAAGATTAAAGTCTATCATTGGCCACACACTTCTCAAGTGTTGTCCCTTTATTGTGAAGAGGAGGATGGTGATACTGCGTCAAATGAAGCAGAAGATGGCGAGAGAGAGATGAGAAGTTTCAAAGATAGCGAGAAACCTAAGGCGGTAGAAAGGGGAAAGGGTGTAGGAGTTAGTCGTTTCGGAGAAGAGGATGGGTTAAAGAGACAGATGGCCGAGATGGCAAGAAGGTTGGCAGAGTTGGAAAGGGGTGGTACAATTGATAATGAGAAGGACTCGTTTGTCGCCCCATTTACCCGGTATATCCAGGAGGCTGAGCCAGCTCCGGATTTTCGTTTACCCGCTCTATCCAAGTATGCAGGAGTAACTGCCGCCAGAACTCATGTGGCGGGATTTGAAGTCACCATGGCGATACTGACTAAGGACGACGCTTTGTTATGTAAGACCTTTGCTAGCACCTTAGAGCTTCAAGCTTTGGATTGGTTTGTGCAGCTGCCAGTTAATTCTATATTGGGGTATCAAGACTTCAAGAGAAAGTTTTTGGCAAGGTTTGGTTCAGTGGGAGCTCAACCAATAGTACTACAGGAGTTGATTGGTATTAAACAGAAGGCGGGAGAAGGCCTTGTCACTTATACAAATAGATTTTTGCTAATCGCCAATCAAATTTCGGAGATTGATCCCAAATATGTCATAATGATGTATATGTCGGGCTTGTTGTCTGAATCTTTTAGGAGGGAGTTAAGAATGAGGCTACCTGCGACTTTAAGCGAGTTACACGAGCGAGTCAAGGCATATTGTGGTGGGGAGGATATTGAGGAAGGAACTTCTAACACTGGAAAGAAAAGTGTTAAGGATAGGATTGAGTATGTGAAGGAAGGAAATGCAGTTCAAGGAGGTGGTAGAGGAAATCCCGCCGGCAGTAGAGGAGGAGGTCGCAATGGAGGTCGCAATGGAGGTCGTGGAGTAAGGAGGATAGTAAGATTCACAAGGTTGACCGCTACACCAAGTGAAATTTTGCGGGCCGTTGATATGCCGCCAGCTTTTGAAATGAATGATCTTGGGAGGATTAATATGAACCAGTACTGTAATTATCATCGGGATAGGAGGCATGATACGGATAATTGTTATAATTTGAAGAAAGTTATTCAAGGGAAGGTTGAAAGAGGTGAGCTGCAGGAGTATGTATGGCAAGAGCCGAATGTAGCGGCTCAAGGAGGAAATGGCAATCGGAATGAAATTATGGTGATTCACGAGCCAGCAAGTATTACTTGTTTAAGTAACCAGATCATGTCGCTCTCTCATACTTGCCACATTCCCGCTTACCCACCCAGTGAGGAAAGGATGATCAGTTTTTCTAGACGAGAATTGGCTTTAACTCCAAGCCATGGATGCCAACCAGTTGTGATTTCTATTGCTCCAGGGAACAATATTTTACATAGAGTATTGGTGGATTCAGGAGCTAGCCGGAACATCCTTTATTATGAAGCGTTTAAAAAGATGCGATATCTGAGAGGCTAATTTGGTGCCGTATAAAGGATTTTGGAGGGTTTACAAACCACCTTTGTGCGGGTTAAGGGGACAATTTCTTTGGCGGTGGAAATAGGAGAGGATGAGAAGGTGAGAACTCATGTTTGTAGAGTTTATGGTTATTGATTTAGTGTCGCCATACAATGCTATTGTGGGCATTCCTTTTATGCAAAGTTTTGAGATGGTGGTGTCTATCCCGCATCAGTAGTCAAGTTTCCCACGACAAAGGGAATAGCATGTTTGAAAGCGAGGTAAAGGAAGTTATTCGAGAAAAAGATTGAGATGCAAACAGCGGCTAGGGCAAGTACGAGTTCACTTTCTACGGCTTTGACAGTGCGGGATGCGAGAATAAATATGATCACTGACTTAGGAGGATGTGAGAGTTGGGAAGAAACTGAAAGCATGAAAAATAAGTCGGCGATCATTGTTATTGAAGAAAAGGCAGAAGATGAAGTTGTGCAAGGAAGAAGTGAGGAGCGAGATGTGGAGACAGAAATGATGCAGGAGAAATCAGAAAGGAATTTGATGGCATTATTGGTGATGCAAGCCGAGATGGCCTGGTCGAGATCCACAGAATTTGTCAAGATGAAGGAACCCCTTATTGAGGAGGTAGTGGATTCCGAAAGTGAAGAATGTGATGAAGAGATTGTAATGGAAACACCTGAGGGTGTGTCGCTTGCCGGGAGAGATAAGGGAGAAAGCAGCGACAAAAGAATAAAGAGATGTGCAGAAAAGAAGATGGCAGCTGAAATGGAGGTAGATACATTGCAAATGCGGGATGAGCCGGATATTCAGGCGGCAGAAGAGTTGGAGGAAGTAATTGTTAATGGCGAATACCCAGAGAAAAAGGTTAAAATTGGGAAGCTTGATTGAAAAAAAGATGAGCGGGATATGCTTTGATTGATTTTTGAGGATAACATTGATGTATTTGCTTGGAGACCGGAGGATATGTGCGGAGTTGATGAGAAAGTCGCCCTACCTTTGTCTAAATGCCGATCCAAATGTTGAGCCTTTCAAGCGAGAAGGTAAGATACTGTCGGCGAGAAAAGGAGAAGGCGGTGATTGGAGAAGTCGAGAAGTTATTAAAGGCGGGAATCATTGAAGAAATCACTTATCGATCTGGCTAGCTTGCCTGTCATGGTGCTAAAAGCAAATAAGAAATGGAGGATGTGCATAGATTTTATGATTTGAATACGGCATGCCCTAAGGATTGTTATCCTTTGCCGAAGATAGACAAATTGGTGGACTCCATCACGGGACACAAGGTATTTAGCTTTATTGACGCTTATTCAGGATATCACCAGATCAAGATGCTTGAAGAAGACAAGGCCAAAACAGCTTTTCGTAACTCCCCTCGGAAATTTTTGTTATAAAATGATGCCTTTCGGTTTGAAGAATGCGGGAGCGACATACCGGAAGGATGGTCAATAAGATATTCAAATCGCAGATTGGAAGGAATGTTGAAGCTTATATTGATGACATGGTAATCAAAACCAAGGGGAGGATCATTTGGTGGATCATTTGAAACTTTTGAGAACTTGAGGAGAAATTCCATGAAGCTTAACCCAAGTAAATGCACTTTTGGAGTAACGGCGGGAAAGTTTTTGGGATTCTTGGTAAATCGCCGCGGGATAGAGGCAAACCCGGAGAAGATCCAGGCGTTAATTGATATGAAGTCGCCCGGACCATTCAAGAGATTCAGAGGTTAAATGGTAGGGTGATAGCTTTGGGCCGGTTTGTGTCGCGGTCTGAAAAATGTTTGCCGTTCTTCAAGGTACTAAAAGGAGATCGAAGTTTTCTTGGGATGAAAAGTGTGAAGAAGCATTTCATAAGATAAAGGAATGCTTGGGAAAGCCGCCAATTTTATGTAGCCGGAGGAAGGAGATCGTTTGTATGTCTATCGGCGGCAGATTTAGCGATGGCGCGGTATTGATAAAAGAAGATGGCGGCATGCAAAAGCTGGTGTATTACGTATCTAAGGCGTTAAGTGAAGTAGAGGCGAGATATTTTAATGCAGAAAAGTTGGCTTATGCTTTGGTGATTGCGACGCGGAAGTTGAGGGCCTATTTCTTATCTCATCCTGTTACTGTGTTGACCAATGCACCTTTACGGAAGATTTTACAGCAGCCTGATTCAGCGGGAAGGCTCTTAAGGTGGTCGATTGAATTGACGGAGTTTGATATCCAGTATGAGTCGAGAAAGGCTATTAAGGCTCAGGCGTTGGCAGACTTTATTCTCGAAACATCATTTACGTATGAGAGGGAGGAAATAGAGACTCAGGAGGCCAAGAAGAGGAAGGCCAAGTCGCAGAACCCTGAAGTGGAAGAGGAGCGAGAAAGACCCGCAGGATGTTGGGAGTTGTTTGTCGATGGATCCTCAGCTAAAGACAAAGGTGGAGCTGGAATTTCGTTGAGTTCGCCAGAAAAGGATTGCATATATGAGAAAGCCCTAAGGTTTAAGTTCAACATGACAAACAATCAGGCAGAATATGAGGCGTTAGTTGCGGGATTAGAATTATGCCGGGATATTGGAGTAAAGCAGATAGTCGCTCATTCTGACTCTCAATTGATCGTCAACCAAGTAAAAGGGAGATATGGGGTATTGAGTACAATTTTGGCAAAATATTGTGGCATGGTAAGGCAAATTTTGCAAAGCTTCGATTATTGGGAACTGGTGCAGATTGACAGAGAGAAAAATGAACGGGCTAACATGCTGAGTAAAGCTGCCTGTGACAAAATTGAAGAGTTGCCCAAGAAGGTGGTGGTGGAATTTATTGAAGAGCCGGCATTTGACAGGCCACTAATAATGGAGATTGAAGTGGGTGAGAAAGATTGGGTAAGCGAGATGAAGGACTATTTGGAAAAGGAAGAGCTGCCTCAAGAAGAAGACAGGGCGAGGATTGTCAAGAAAATGTCGCCAAGGTTTACTGTGCAAGATGATATCTTATACCGCAAATCTTTCTCGCGACCTTTGATGAGATGCGTAGAGCCGGGAAAAATTGATAATGTTTTGTTTGAAGTGCATGAAGGCGTTTGTGGGGGACATCCAGGAGCGAGAACAACGGCCAATAAAATCATGTTTCATGGGTATTGCGGCCAACATTGAAGAAAGACGCGGAAGAATATGTGAGAAATGCGACCAATGCAGTAGACATGCTAACATTCCTAGGCAACCGGCGGCGAGCGGACTCAATTATTGCGGCCTGGCCTTTTGATATGTGGGGAATAGACCTTATAGGACCTTTCCCTAAGGCGAAAGGAGGAGCTCAAATGGTGGTGGTAGGCATTGATTATTTCACTAAATGGACGAGGCAAGAGCACTAACTTCTACCACGAAGACCAAATTATCAGATTTGTAACAAAGGAAATCATGTGTCGCCATGGAATGCCGCGGGCAATTATTTACGATCACGGAGCCACAATTCGGGAAGAAGTTTCATGGTTTTGCGAGAATTTGAATATCAAGCATTGGCGATCCGCGGTTTATAGGCCGCAGTGCAATGGGCAAGTGGAGGCTGCCAACAAACAAGTTCTGGAGATTTTGTGTAAGAACTTAGAAAAAAGAGGAGGGGCTTGGTTAGAAGAATTGTCCACAGCTTTATGGTATGTTAGAACAACGGTGAAGGGGTCTACCGGCGAGACAGCTTTCGCATTGACTTATGGCTCGAAGCTATAGCTCCCGCCGAGATGGGTTTGCCTACCCATAGGGTAACTTATTATGACGAGATAATGAATGGCGACAGGGAGATGTTTCGAAATGGATTTAAGTGATGAAAAAAGGCTCAGGGCGAGAATGAGAATGATCAATTATAAACAAAGGATGAAGGCGCAGCACGACAAACGAGTGAATAAGAGATCATTCAGTGTAGGAGATTGGGTGTTGAGAAGTCGTGAAGTTAAAGGAGCGGCAGCGGGATTTGCCAAGCTAGACCCGAAATGGGAAGGTCCCTTCCAGATTGCCAAGATTGTGCGAGAAGGGACATATCATTTGAAGGAAGAAGGCGGCAAAGATGTTCCAAATGCATGGAGTGTAGATCATCTAAAGAAGTATTATCATTGAAGAAATAAGGGTAATTTGCTTATTTTATTCTTACTGAAATCTTTTTCATAGTAATTGTGATGAATCTATGAATTTCTCAATCATGAATGAAAATCATATATATCTTACCACTTTGAATATAAGATATACATGTTTGAATATGTATTGAATATGTTTTGAATATAATGAAAGTATGAAATTTTATTCCTCATATGTATCTTACATGGATTAAATTCTATTTTACGATTATGATAATGTGTAATTAGTCGCCAATAACATGGTAAATAAATCGCTTAGAGTAAAGTTGCCTAAAGACAACTTCACTTTTCGATGGGAGTATATGTGTATGGGGATATCTCGCCAAAGGTAAGAAGGTAAATAGTTTTTGATGAATTATCAAAACAATATTTGATGAATTATTGAAACAAGTGGATAAAAGATGTGAGTCAAGAAAGTCTACGGACTATAAAAGATGCGAGTCAAGAAAGTCTACGGACTATAAAAGATGTGAGTCAAGGTAAGTCGCAAAGAAAGTCTACGGACTATAAAAGATGTGAGTCAAGGTAAGTCGCAAAGAAAGTCTACGAACTATAAAAGATGTGAGTCAAGGTAAGTGTCAAAGAAAGTCTACGGACTATAAAAGATGTGAGTCAAAGTAAGTCGCAAAGAAAGTCTACGGACTATAAAAGATGTGAGTCAAGGTAAGTGTCAAAGAAAGTCTACGGACTATAAAAGATGTGAGTCAGGTTACAGGTTATAAATGATGTGAGTCAGTCTAAGGACTATAAACATGCAAAAGTCTATGAGCTATAAAAGTGAAAGTCTCGGACTATAAATAGGAAAAGCTCCATCTCGCCTTAAGGGCATGAACGTAAGTCGTTATAAAAGAGATCTTTTATCTACATTTGGAATGACAAAGGGAAAGATATGAGGCAAAAAGAAGGAAATTATTCTAAATAAGAAGCAAAGGAAAATCAAAAAAGAGTTAAAGTCAGCGACAATATAAGTCGCATAATATGTATTATAAGTAAAGTCGCCTAAAGACGACTTCACTTTTTCGACAAGAGTATAGGTATATGATACCTGTCATGCAAAAAGAGATTTTTGATAAACTATCAAAACAATGAATGACGAAATAAGTGAAGCATAAAAGTAAAGGGGCAAGCACAAAGGCCGCGAATATACATTGTTTCTAGGCTCGCAGGCCCCAAAAGAAAAGAAATTAAATTGGTTAGCCACCAGGGCAAGGGAAAAAAGTTGTTTAAAGTAAGCTAAATGTTAAAGGAAAATTAAGCTGAGGCATTGGGATCATCAGTTGGTGCGGCTTGAGTTGAACTTGAAGTTGCGAGGGCAAGAGCTTTAGCGTCATCTAAAAGTTTGTGTTTATGATCGAGTAAGTCGCCCCACAAAGCAACGGCATTTGGGTTTTTAACAGAAGGAGGAGTCCAAGGCGACTTACCCAATAAAGCATCTTCATCGGCAAGATCTTTAAGCTCTTCGGGAGTGAAAGGAACCAAGGAATGACCGCGGCGACATACCTCGGCGAAAATTGGCTCTGAGCCCGATGGGCAAGCTTTTCAATGGTAATGGGTGGAATATCATCAACATCATTGCTGCGCCGCATAACTTGAAGGGAAGTCTGGTTCCCAATATCAAAAATGTCATCTGTTAGTTGAGCCACATCGGCATTGAGAGCAGTAATTTCTGCGGCCTCCCCAGTCAGCTCCTCTTTAAGCCTAGCAATCTCGTCTTGTAAAGATTGAGTGTCGGCTGCATGGCTTTCTTTTAAAGCTTCATTCTCGCTCCTCAATTTGGCGGCATTCTCCTTAGCAGAGTTGAGTTCATTGGTGGCAGTGGTGAGTTCAGATTTGGCGGCATTAAGATCAGTCAAGGTACGGTCAAGTTGATCTTGGGAAGTAGTCAAGTCGAACTTTAATTTGTCGCGCTCTTCCTCCAAGTTTTTGATTGTGGTTTCCCGCCTAGTGACCCTGCCTTTGAGGATATCTTTATCGCGCTTCAAAATTTGGTTTGTAGCCTTTAAGCTCGTGGATTAGTTGCTCGAGGCAGAGTATTTTGCTCGCTCATACCCATGATAGAAGATCCAAGTGAAAAAGGTAACAAGGAGAGTTAAAAGGCAGCGAAAATAAAGGAAATGTTAATCAAGGGAAAAGAGCAACGTACCAATGAAAAATAAAGTCCGGCTTGACAAGCGGCATGGTCGGGATCCATATGGGCGACACGTTGAACTTGTAGTTGGTCGCTAGCTCTAATCAAGGCGAGCGCCAACATACATTCCTCGCGCTGCGAGTTTCTTCAATAAGTCCCTTTATGTGAGGAACTTTAGCAATCTCTTCTTGAGTTCGAAAAGCCACCGCAAAATCGGTGGGCTTTGAAAAGTTTTCTTGAAGCCAGTGGGAGGAGGAAGAAGTGGATGAAGTGTTTGGGTCGCGAGGAGTGGGAGGAGAAGCTGGAAACGTTAGTAAGGTCGCAAACTTCCATCTCGCGGGAAGGAGGAATTACAGGTTTGATTGTGCTCATCGGTGTTGACTTCAAAGAAGGAGAATTATTTGGGACAGGTCGAAGGAAAACCTCAACATTTTACAGCAAAGGGGCGATATTAGTGAGCGGGATGACATTGGGTGCGATATTGATATCGAGATGTCATTGAGAGTAGAGATTGGCGGGATAACAACTTCGGTGGATGGAGAAGTGAAACTTGGCGGGATTAGGCGGGATGACTTCTTGTGAAAGGTGGGGCGATACTTGTTGTCTGAAGCAATTCTTTTACATCGTTTAGCACAGCAGCTGCATTAGAAGGCCTAGCTACTGCTTTTAGGCATGTTTTGAGACTTTTCCAAGGCCATCTCTTACGTATCTTTGCCATCGCGGGATATAGGCGAGAGGAAGATTTGCGGGAAGAGCGGCAAGAAGCGGCGTCGCAGCGCTCGCAAGTCTTTTCCGTCTATTGTCGGTTTCAAGGTTAGCGGCTTGGCGACTTTCCATTGATTTCGCTCCGTGATCTAGAGAGAAAGAAAAAGGAGGATAAGAGTTAGAAAAATGACAGAGTATGAATTAAATGTGAAAAAGAGCCAAGTTCAGAAGGAACATACAAAGAAGCAGTATTCATGGCGGAACAGTGGACGAGTACCCTTGCATGGTAGGCACTCATAAGCATATTTATTTTACGTATGTCGCTCCCACCCATCAAAGTGAACATGGCTTATGGGAACTCGCGGTTGAACGCGGGGTAAGTTGTCAGCAATTGCCCACTTGGTTGAGCAACCCTCTATCTCGTAAAATGCCTCTCCAAGAAATGAGAGGTTGGGGAGTACCATCAGGAGAATTTTCAGGAAGAGCGACTAGGGCGCGAATGGCGGCAATAAGGGAATTGTCTCCAACCACGGACGCAGATTTTGATTCAATTTGAGGGTTTATAGGGTAAAGATCGGCGGGATGAGACCACCCCACACGAGAAACAATAAAAAGAGGATCGTCCATCCAGTCATGAACTTTTGTAGGAAGGGGAGTAAGGACCTTGGGACCTCTTTGGTATTGTAGAGAAAGACGGAGTTTCAACTACCTCATCTTCAAGTTGGGTGGTTTGTTTGTAGCCTTTGAATAAAGTGAGTAAAGGCGGTAGTAGAGGGTTCTTTGCGAAGGAGCGACAAAATGACAATGAAGGCGATGATTCCCGAGGGTATTGGGATGAACTTCGGTGATCAAGGCTTGGGCTTTGAATAAGATTTCACAAAGGAAGGGGTCAAGAGGAATTCTAAGTCCTACTTTGAGCTGGGAAGGGAAAATTACTATTCCATCACGCATTTCTCTTAAATGGGCGAGAGATAGGTCGCCTTGATATTCAGAAATTTGGTAAATGGAACTATCTATGTGGTATAGTCTATGCCAATCTGTAATGGGGTTGGGAATGAGGAAGCTGTTATACGGGTGCAAGTGAAGATCCGCCTCGGCATGGGCGGGATTGGTGAAAGATGGTACCTTGATCAGCGGAGATTTTGAACTCTTGAAGAAGAGGGATTCTTGGAGGCCGCCGCGGGAAGAAGCCGCTTGATCGGTCATCTCGCGGGATTCACCGGAAGAAGAAGAAGAAAGGAGGCGATTTATAATGCATCCTACGCTTGGAAAAAGGATCAGCGACACAATGGGATTCAGATGAGTCGCTTAAATTGGGTTCATACTTGTCCTTGATAAATCGAACTAATTCTGTGTGAAGTAAAAATACGGGACATAGGGGCTGAAGGTGAAAGAAAGAAGCGGCCTTGGATTTCGAGAGAGTCGATTATCGAAGGATCCACCCAATTCTCAACAAGTAGCCTAATTATGTCGGCCTTGGGCAATCTTGCCCAAGTGGTTCGCAGGCGTCTATATAGACCCGCCTGAAACCTGGCATATACCGTATCTAACCCGCCTAGCACAAGTTTTATATCTAGCCATGAAGGGTAGTTTGGGAAAAATTTTATGGGGCAAAAGAATAACAAGATTCAAGTAATTGGGAGAAAAAATGGAAATCAAAACTAAGGGTTTAAAGAATGTGAAGGGTTTTGAAAAAATTACCTGATGATGAGTAAAATCTTGGTCGGGAAAGATGAAGAGTCACCGGAAAAGATGAACAGGCGTCGAAAAAGAAGGTGGAATCCTGAGGATCGAGGAATAATACACCAAATCACTTCCAAGATGGTTAGAGATAAACAGAATAAAGGTCAAGAAACAATTTTGGGAAGAAAATCAATGAATGAACGGTGAAAAATGAAGAAGAACAGTCGGAATCAAGGTTGGGGTTCGCCGGAGTTTGTAAGAGCTCGAGCAAGGATGAAGAAGAATAAAAAGAGGAATGGGGGAAGTAATTTGGGTATTTATATGAGAGAGGGTTTTAGGGAAATGATTGATGTGACGTTTGGGAAAAATTTTAGAATTTTCCCTCACAATTTGGCACGATTCCCAAATGACGGCCCATTAAAATCTAAAGGATACCCGGAAAGGGACACGTGTATGGATGGGGATTTCAATGGTAGCTTCTTGAATAAGGATTTATGTGTCGCTTGAGAGGAGAGGAGCGTAATCATAAAGTTTTTGGCGAGACCATGAATGAATCTCGCCATAAACTTAGGGAGCTTACGTCTTTGTCTAATAATAATGGTTGGGCTGGCCCGGAGTCTATTGGCGAGAAAATAGCAAGTGGGCCCAAAATCGAGATAAGATCCAAGAAGAGGACAAAAGCGAGATGCGGCCCAAGAGGGTCATAAGAAAGCGAGACGGGAGGTATCCCGCTAGAGTCAATGAGAAGGGGGTAGATGGAGACATTAAATGGCGAAAGCGGTATGAGGAAAGCCGGCGATAGAGACTAAGCTGCGAGGAATATGGTGGTGAGGCGAGACAGATAGATTGGCGACTTTATCCGTGAGAGAGGGATCCCAATTGATGTTATTCTACCGAGGCGGCATATAAATATCTACAAAGTGGGGACCCGGGAGACTAAAGTTATGCATTGGGATTGATGATCACGTGTTAAGGGTTTACTTTTATAAAGGACAAATGGAATGGTGACCACGTGGCAGGGAGGCATGAAATGTGGAGGATGTCACATACGAGGCACGAGGGCAAGGGGTATAAATAAGAGAGGAAGGCTTCATTCGAGAGAGTGCGTCCATTTTCATACACACGAGACATCACCATTGTTGTTTTTCCCCTTTGTCAAGCAAATTCCTTATCCTCACTTGCCGGAGGAGCTTACGCCGGAGCCGCTCCGCTTCAAGATTAACGTTTGAGTGTGTGCGAGATCAATCGTGAGAAGAAGGAGCCTAGGGAGGATATCAAATTTGAAGTCTACAACGGCGAGGATTCTTTGCTTGAGGAAGATCACTGGGAACATCAAAGTATGTTCTACGAAATAATACAACATGAGAATTAACTTATATGAGGATAATATTATAATACTATTTTTAAAAACTTATGTGACATTCTCCCAAATACTTCAAAATACACTGTAACCAAAAATTAAATGGATTAATTCTCAAAAAGTCCTCCCAAATCAAATGTAATTTTGGAGGAAAGCCATTTTCATTTAATCTCTGCCAGGTTCACACATGAGACTATTTATTCTCCTAAGGCCCTCCAATAGATGAGAGTTATCATAACTAAAAGATTAGTTTTGAGACTTAACTCTCAGAATGTATTTTTGGTGTCCTCATAACTTTGATATTCGTGTATTAGATTTTTTTTTGGGTGGGGGTGTTGCTCTCACAGACTATCTATCAGAATTATTCTGATTCTAATAGTTAGCTACAAAGTTTATTTGGCTTTGACAGATGTAGATGTCATACATCATAGTTTTTTTTTTTTTTTTCTGATAAACTGCCTGTCAAAGTTAAGTATTTTGTCTTAGGGGCCTTGCAGAGAAAAAGAAAAATAAGCAAAAAAAAATTGTCTTCTCTTAAATATTTAATATTCGGCTTAGAGATGTGTGGGCAAATTCTCCTTATAAATTTGAAAAACTTGTGGTAACTAAATTGCAAAGTGAGTAAAGTGTCTTTCTCGCTCCTCGTATTATGGCTCTGACATCAATTTGACATCCGTACTATTGAAACAACCAATGCCTATGATACGTATTTTAGTTTTATTAGCTAAATTAGCCAAAATATCGTTCACTCAGTTAAATTTATTTTTAATGAGAGAAGTTAATAACTTAACAGAAAGTAAGATTGAAATTTTCCAAATCTCTCTCCCACACTCCCTCCCCCAACCCCTTTGACCCTCTCCCCCAAAAATGTCATATTATGGAACAATTATAAATGCACGATCTTCTCATGCCTCAATTTTGACATGAAAAACTGATAAATCAAAGTTCACAAGGTATAAATCAGATCTAGATTTCTCCAATTTTTCCAATTACTAGAGTCTCATTAAATCTATCATATATAATACCTAGGAAGATGAAACTCAAAATTTACTCCTCAATTTTTATTTTTTGGTTGATGGCCACAGTTAGTGATATGAATTTAATGGTCGGTGAGTAGTGATTTGGTGAGCAAACCCATTTTGGCAGGTCAAAATTAAGGATGGGAAAAGAGAGAATAGGAAAAATCTTAAAGGGTGGTTTATTTAGATAGGGGAAAGTAGAATTTACACGTAAAGTAGCCTTAATGGGGTTTATATTTTAAATATTAGGGTTGAACTTGAAAATTTTGATCTAACTTCTTGTTAAGTTAATGCTCGAGAGAAAAAATTAACGAGTAAAGCGTTATTTTGATTGATTTTGTTAATAAAACTATAATACGTATTATATGTTTGTTGTTTTAGCTTGTTACGAATGTCAAATTTATAGTGAGTGAGGACATAAAAACAATTTACTCAAATTGCAACTAATCGAGTCTACACCCCTCATTTTGGTGTTGGTGTGTTACTCAACCCTCCTCCTGACCTATATTTAAATTGTAGGATCCCCCTCCCTCTCTACCATTTTGACCAAGAAATGAAAAAAAATGAAGAGAGAAGGTGACACTCAATAATTAACCTTAAAAGAAACATTGGCAAAGACATAAACTTTTTTTGAAAAATGAGTCAAAATTACTTAGGAAACACAATATAAACTCTCCTCTTCTTTTTAAAGCTTGAAATATAGAATTTTGGTATACTTAATTATAATTTGACCAAATAATTTAAATATAAAGTGATTATCCTAATCAAAAAATATAAAAAATATTAGAGAGTGTTACTATTAGTAATCGTGATGCAATAACAATTTTTAAATTTTATTAGGATCATTTTTTTTCAAGTACAATCGAGTTGATCAAAATCTTATTTCAAGTACCTTGACAGAAAGAGGTGAAGTACTTATTATATAAAAATTGGAATAAAAGGGGTGAAAAACTATTCTTTTTAATTTTTTCACTTCTT